>JASDQU010028624.1:0-29319 GCA_032191745.1 Picea mariana
ATAGTATTACCTAAAAATATATCAAAACTCATACCTTTATCCATCAAACAAACTTGGTTCCATTTCTCAAACCTGGGCTCTCTAACTTTTCATGGCCATAACTCTCTAACCGTGAGTATTTATGTGACATTCCACATACCACCAGAAATGGAATGACAAGAACTATCCATATAGGATAGTTTCACAGAAAAATTCACTGAACTTCATCTCATTATTCCATAAATAAGCATGGGTTCTCTAACCATACTTCTAGGATAACTCAATCTACAAAGCGTCTTCCCGTGAGGGATTTCACCATAATGGGGCCACCTTGGAGTTCATCCATTCTTATTATCAACCATGACAAGACAATAATGAGTCATCTTTACATCAAACAAACTTGGATCCATTACCCAAACCTTTGTGCTACTGGAATTCGCTACCGTACTTTCTTCAAGGGTTAACATCAATCACTAAGGGTTGACATCAATCTACAATGTCACTCTTCAATAGTTGACATCAATGAAAACCAACAATCCATACCAACTATCCATCAACCTAAGTCAACTGTCTAACAAAATATAATCAAGAAATATATGCTTGGTATGGTTTTGAGGCTGAATGCGATGATTGGTATATGGATAGTTGTCATTTCTAGGATGACAACCACTTCCATATTTTATTTGATGACTCTAATACACCTTCTATAGAGAACATCAGTGTGACATATCAGGAGATATTTTTGATTACTAGTGTCCATCCTACATATTATATAATGGAATTGTTCCTTCCAGATTCATCTTTGACCCTTTCCCACTATGTGGATGCATATTCTTATTTGGATCCACATGATAGGTGTCAGTATTGGGAGAATCATTTTTCAGTTTCTTATTCGGTGCCGACATCTTCCATGTGGAGTTCACATGAGAAATTAGACAGAGGACCCTGGTTTACAATGGAGTTTGGACTACTTCATCATGGTGGCTTACATTTCTGAATGGGACCCTGATCCTATAGTCTACTTTAGCACTATGGTCCAAACTTATCCATGGGACCCTAGTATATGGTTGTACATCAAGCATTGAGGAAAACACTTTCATAAGGGGGATGGAATGTTAGGTAGCTAGAGAGGTAGTGGGGGGGCAAAGGGCCCATAATGATAATAGTGGAGGCCATTCAATGTAAGGTGGACTAGGTCCACTATATTATCAAATAAGGCCTACTGTAATAATTAGATATAATAAATGGGTAGTTAGATATAATAAATGTAAGAGGACTTCTTAGAAGGTTCTACTTGACTAGAAGATTCCTCCTCTAGAATGTTCTTAGGTGATGGTAGCACTATATAAAGGGGCTCAAGCAATGTAATGGGACATGAAGAAAAATATTGTATTTGGTGTTGAAGCTCATTAGGAGGAAGCCCCCTCGAATAGGCAAGTGAACAGGAGAGGATCCCTTTCATAATAGGATCCATTGTATGTTGTTTCCCTACCCTAAGGGTTTGATAATAATAAAATATATTTTTCATATTGTTCTTCTATATATATTGTGGTGCTTTTGTATTCATGTATTTGGTAATTAACAAGAAGCTCGGTGTTGGCCAGTCTAGATGCCCACTATTTTGGTTGGAAAATTGTCTCGCCAAAGGGTCCTATACCCACATTATCTAGGTAAAATTTATTTGCAAACTCAAGAAACCTGTCCATGTCAATCACATTGTGATATGAGTACTGTAGTTTTTCCATGCATCCTAACAGGTTAGCCATTATATGCACCCCTTCTAGAATGCACGGTAAGACTATGGATATTGAACCCTTCCTGTTCAATAATATTTCTACTGGTTTCTTTCCCTTACGTTGTGGTGGATGACTCGAGGTTCCATCCTCCATTGTTCTCTCCCATGTATATGCCTCTAGCCGGCCAGTGACATCTTCTACTATACCCTCCTATTGTTGCTCTGACGTTGCTGTGTGTGACCTTTTTGGCGCGATCACTTCTGTCTAGTTTGGGATAGTCCCATTAACCCTCAGGGATTCTTGAGGGTTTTCAAAGAGTGAAGGATTGCCTATGTCCTCGGCCTACTAACTTTGTGCCCCTTCCAGAATATCAATGTCCATTCCTACTACTATTTTTTGTTGGGTTTCCTCCACCACTAGTGTGGGGCTCAGTGGTTCCATATTGGGAAAACAGATTTCATCCAAGTTGACGAATTGGGTAGTCTGTGCTAGTTCCTGTTCAATTCCGTATGGGTATTGAGGTTCTCTAAGGTTGCTTCGAGGTCGTCTGCAATCCTAGTTGGATGCTCCTACTTGGGTGGTGCCATGGTGGTTAAGATGGTCTCCATCAAGATAGTTTTTTCTATAACACCTGCAAACTCGCTCTCTACTCCATATACTCCGTCTCTCTATTATTTTCTCAATTTCACAATAAATATTCCATTACCCGTGTGTTTTCCTTATATAGAAATCGTGTGAAGCTTATGAGAGAATTTACATGATCTTTGGTTTTAAATTAATTGGCACTTACCACATACCTGCCATTGAATTTCCTTGACATTTCCAGTTGGAACAATTAATGTGAAGTCTCACCGATTGTTCTTGTCATTTAATTTTGATAGATGTCACCATATGGCACGTATTTTCCATAACCTTCATTTTTCCAATTGCGTCATTTTTCTGACTGTTGGTCCTTTTTACGGTGCTCTAACTATTCCAAGTCCATGTCGTGTTGTTTGGCTGGTGCGCGGGGAAATTTTATTTTCGTCGTTGTACCTCTCATTTTGTTGGGTGTTGTCTTCTATTGTATGGTGTAGTAACCCCTTTGTTGTTGCACACAGTCCTTTGTTTTCTAGTGCATTTTTTTTTTCAAGTGATTGGAGGTCGACTGTCCCTATTCAAGTTCAGTCGACTCCCATTGATCATTCCTTTGATTTCTATTCCCCCCAAATCCTTAAACTCTACAACTCCTCCATCCATGAAAGTCTTTAATTCATATGGTCCCAACCAATGCATTTTTATTTTTCCTAGGTGTTGAAGAGATTTACTGTCGTACACCAAGACTAGGTTTCCCTCCTTGAAAATTTTCCTCTTGATATGTCTATCATGCCAAGATTTGTCCCTTTCTTTCTATACCTCTTGGTGAAACCCTACTAGAATCCTATCTTATTCCATTATCATCAGTTGACTTAGCCTTTCTTGTATTGCACCTCACTCTGTCATGTCTGTAATTGCTACTACGCACAGACTATGTACCAAAAAATTTAATGGCACCACTACTTCTTGTCCATACACCAATCTGAATGGTGTATGCATTGTCAATTATTTTCATGTGGTCATGTATTCCAACAATACTTCTTGTATCTTTAAGTCCCAACCATCCCTATTAACATTGTAGATCTTTGTCAGTGATTTTTTGAGGATCTTATTAAAGGCGTCCACTGTTCCATTTTCTTGAGGATGATATGGTGTACTCTTTTGATGATAAACTTCAAACTCCTCATTCATCACATTAATAGTTATTTTAATGAAGTTAGTTCCTTGGTCACTCATCAAAATCCTTGGGCATCCAAATCTAGTGATCACTTGCTCAAAAATGAAGTGTGTTGTTGTCTTTGCACTACAATATTTTACAAGTGTTGCTTCTACCCATGTTGTTAAGTACTTTGTTTTAGTAATAATACCTCCCTCCAGACCTTTTTGTTTGTGGGATAATTCGTCCCACAAAATCTATTTCCCATTTGTCAAATACTAGCAAGGTACTTGTGGCTTCAAGGGAATCTCATCCCATCTATTAGGTTTACCAACCCTCTAACACACATCACATCTCTGGCAGTAGTCCTTTGAATCTCTATGAACAGTCAACCACCATAGTCCTTCATGTAATACCTTATGCACAGTATCTTTTCCTACATAATTTCCTCTTGCTATTCCCTCATGGGCCTCTGCTAAAATCCTAGGTCATTCACGTTCTAATAAACATCTTCTCAAGATTTTGTTTGCACCCATATTGTATAAGTGTCCTACAATAAATCGATAGTTGACAACTCTAAATACCATATTTTTCTTTAGTGCAGTGTTGAATTCTTGTAGTGTAGTCCCTGTACTCAAGTATTGAATGATGTCGGGAAAATATTTATCAGCTACTTGGAATGAAAAGAACTTTGCATCAGGAAAGTTTTCCTATAGATTTGTAGGTTCCTCTCCATTAGTGATTCTTGATAGTTGATAGTGTCATTCATTCAACTTCCCTATTTTGACTTTCACTTCGAAGTCATATTCCTATAATAACAATAACCATCTACAAATTCCTCCCCCCCCAACACTGGCTTGTTGACAAGGCATTTGAGAGTTGAATTGTCTGTAAACATCTTGAAATGTTTTCCCAATAAGTAATGTCTAAAATTTTGAAGTGCATACTTCTCTCTTTGTGGTATTGTAATTCTGCTCAGATTATGGTAGTTTTTTGCTAGCAAATTATATAGGATGGTCCAATTCTCCTACTCCTGGCTACGCTAGAATAACTCCAAGTGTTATGGATGATGCATCTACATGCACATGGAGTGTATTTTCCCAATCCGGGAATACTAGTATTAGTGTGGTTACCATCTTCTCTTTCAATGTGTCCAATCCTCATTGACAATACTCATTCCACTGAAACTTTTTGTCTTTTCTCAACAATTTCTCCATTGGCGCAGTGATATGCGCATACCATTTTATAAATTTCTTTTGGTATCCTGTGTGTCCCAATGTTGATCTTAATTGACATATTGATTTTGTTGGTGGTAGATTAACAATTACTGCAATCTTGGGAGGATCTACTAGCAAGCCTTGTTTATATACTATATGACCCAATAGTATCCCAAAGGGTGTTCTGAAGATGCACTTATTGATGTTTAACGATATCTGACAATGCTTGAATATTTATAACACCATCCTCAACACCCCTACATGGTATTTCAATATACTGTAGACTGTCTAATCGTCCATATATACCTCTAAACATTGGTGGATGAATTATTTGAATGAAACTATGACTTCTTTGGAAAATATTGTTGGTGCATTCTTCAGTCCAAAAGGCATGAATGTGTACTGGTAGGACCCCCATTCTTTGGAAAAAGTGGTTGTGTACCTATCTTCTCGAGCTATCTTAATCTGATGGTAGCCTGAGAATCCATCACTGAATGAGTAAGTTATATGACCTCGTACATTCTCCAACACCTCATATGTGAAAGGAGTAGGGAAAGGGTCATGTAGGAAAGAATCATTCAATTTACTCATGTCGACACATATCCTTATCTGTCCTTTCTTCTTCTCCTAAAATACCATAGGGCTTGCCCATTCAGATTCCTCTATTAGTTCTATGATTCCAACCTCCAACATATTGTTAATTTCTACTTTCACTTTTTGTTTATATATTGGGTTTAGTCTATAGGGTCTCTGTCTTATCGGTATTTCCTCAGATATGAGAGGTATATTAATTTTAGCTAGATCTCCTGCTATGCCTTTCATCTCTATGAACTTTGTTGGGAATAGGTCGTTGTACTCACGCAGTAATTATGTTATGCTTTCCACTATTTTCACATCCCAGTAATCTCCAATGTTAGCCATTTTGGGATTCTCAACTCTCCCAATATTTAATTTATTCACCTTGATCGACACAACAAATACTTATGATTCCAGAGGTGGGCCTTCCACTTCTCTTTCACCTTCAACTTTTTTTATTTGAATGTTTCGCAGGTCAAATTTATCTAGTGCTTCGTCCTGCACATGGTAGCATGACAATAGCTATTTTACTGTATGTATATTCTATTGTTTCTCTTCTGTCATGATTTCAACTTCCAGTTATTTAATGAATACCACCCCTTTAATTTGTTTAAGTGTTGAATCTATGTTGGGGTTCTCATGCTCAAATGAGAAAGTAATTGAAAAACTGTGTTGTAAAATTGTCTAGTTTGTAGCTCCTCTACGCAATTCCTGGTCCATATACCAGTTTGTTGGAATCCCTTATAATGTGTGAACAAAATTATGAGCCCATTCCTATGGTGGTGTCATCCTCCATAATGCTATGCACTTCTCCAAGTGTTTTTTTGGTGCCCCCTATCTGTCATATTTATACAATTGGTTTCTTCCCTGTTCTGCGTGAAATATGATGCTCAGTAACCGCTTACATTGGTACCAATCCTAAACTATTTCTTTGTGTGCACCCCACCATCTTGCAGGTGTTTCCTTGAGTTCTATATCCAGGGACAAGAGACTATGATTTTCTAATGCTTCATCTTCGTATCAGGTTAAGAATTCTTCTAATTCATTCACCCCATGGAATTTGGGAGGTTCCCTTATCTCCGTACCTACCCATTTGACTACGCGGTCTATTCTTGAGCATATTCTTGTGGAGACTTCATGTAACCTCTATTTCCATTTCTCTAAGAATGTATCTGAGTTTGATGCACATGATGTGATACTTCTCCAACTAAGTACCCCATCTGCATCTAGATTCACATATTCTTCTTCTCACATAGTTGTTCTATACAACTGGTTAATTTCCTCCAGGTCTAAGAAAGCAGGTTGTACAAACCTTTCCCCTTCTTATGGGTTCAATGGCACAATGACTATCTATTCTCCTTACTCAAATTCCATCTTCCTTTTTTCTAAGTTGATTATGGCCTGATTTTCAAACATCCAATCCAAGCCAAGCAATGCCAGATAAGGTGTTATGCCATCCACTATCTCTATTACTCTGAAATTGGCTTTAGTGCACACTCCATCTAGATCTACTATCACCCCCTTTAGTTTTCCAATTGGTATAAATATGTGTTGATTTGCTAGATTCAGTTGAACAGGTGAATATCCTAATCTGTTAGGGACCTAACTCCTCACGTAGGTGGAATAATATATTCCGATGTAATACAGGTCAATATTAATACGGCCTAGCAATAAGGAAGAATAAGTCGAATGTAGGATGACATAATAGAAGATCCTGCTTCTAGAAGGATCTTCCTCTAGATGGTTCTTTTGTTAGAAATATTTAGTATAAATAGGAGTTGAGGGTATGAGAACTATAGTCTTGGATATTATTGTGTTGGAGGTTTCACCCTCGAAGAGGCAAGTGAACATTGCTCTCTGTAATCTAAGTGCTCTTTCTGGTGTTATTTTGGTATCATTTTGGTATTATTGTGGTGTTGTTATGGTTATATTGTTTCTCATCTTTCATTTGTAGCATTTTATTTTTGTTCTTCATACTTTTTATATCTGGAATACTACAAGTGGTATCAGAGAACTTTCCTCCACCAAAAATTGTGGGTAAATTTTATTTCAGGGTAGAGACGTATTCTGGCATCTTTAAGCTACATAGATCTATTGTTACATGCATAAACCCACGGTCATGGATCCATGCATGCAGGAAATACAAGTGGTAATTAAGAGAACATCTATTTTCCACCCTTGTAACCCTTGTTGGTACCCTTTTGAGTGATAGCGCATCAGACAACACCTGTATACAGATCGACCTAGATATCCTAAAGCCCTCTTTAGATAAACCGATCAACCGCATGACTACTATAGTGCAACCGATAATATAACTCAGTAAGATACTCTCTAGTACCTGGGTAGTCAGGTAGTAAGTATAAGGGCATGGTCTAGCCTCCTTAGCTGGTGCCTTGAGATATTGGGCCAAGTACTACTGTTGGACCCTGCACGTATATCAGAGAGATATAGCATAGGGAAAACCCTTGTCTGTAGAACCCTTGAATACCTAACCCTTAGGGAAGGAAACAAAAAACAAAATAGACAATATCTATTTCCGTGCAACTGTCTCCTGTATTCGAGTTGCCAAATCACTACACATTTATTCTTGATTAAATATTTGGGAATTTCATCAATGCAGTATTCTTTAGACTAGAGAATAACTCCGCAAGTGTTAAAAAAAAACAAGTCTGGATTTTTTTGCACCATTATTTGATATCTATTCCATTGGATTTATCTCTTCGCCCTTATCACATTCATACCTATCATTTTTCAACAAACGTTTTTACCCCACCCACCCCCTTTCATTTTCCTCATCATCATGGCCCATACCCATAGCCAAGACTTGGAAGCTTGCTTCAATACTTTGCAATCTAATTTCACAAATACCCAACAAGAAACGATATAACTCAGTGCCAATATTTCAACCATCAATAAAAACATACATTCCTCCATCGTCGCCTCAATTGAGGAACTCAAAGAAGACCTCAAACAATACATTACTACCATCTTGAATCTGTCGCTTCCATGATCAGCACCAAGATGCATATCCATGAAGTTCCCCCTTTATCTAACCCACCTTTGCATACCAAAGCTGAAACTTCCTATCATTCAACAATTTCCATCCCCATCACTTTCACCATGACCTAAGCCTTCCACGTGTGGATGTGACCAAATTTGATGGCTCAGATCCCACTGATTGGGTAACTCAAATGGAACATTATTTATCTTTGTATGACATTACATATGACTTGGCCAAACTCTGGTATGGTGTTCTCCATCTACATCAAGAACATTGGCAATGGTGGCAATGGAGAAAAATGTCTATCAAGGGTACCTTTCTTGGACACAATTTGTGGGAGAGATTTATGAATGCTTTGACACTAACACAAACCATTTAGTCCATTTGACAAATTTGAAACAATATGGCACAATGGAATAATTTATAGTTTCTTTTGAGAGACTAGCTTTTCATACAGAAGGCATGTCTAATCATTTTTTCCGAGAATGTTTTATTAGTGGCCTCAAGGATGAGATTCGTGGCCATGTCCTCATGGCTTGGCCTCAGAGTTGGGTGGAGGCTACTAAATGAGCTAATGAAGCACAACAGGTTATCTCCTCTAAAAATTGGAAACCCTCCTTTATTCCTTGCACTAAACCAATTAATCTCACACCTCCTTCTACTCCACTAAGTATCCAAAAATTGGCCAGTGCTGAAATGGTTGAATGCCAACTCAAAGGCATTTGTTATAATTGTGATGACAAATATTTTTTGGGACACAAGTGTAAGGAACAAAATCGTTTTATGGCCACATTAGAGGATGTTTTGGAAGATGATGTTGAAGCTCCCCTTGTGTCTGAGTCACATGAACCCACTCACATAAACCCTCCCTAAGACCCTCCCAAAGTAGAACCGGTCATTTCCCTAAATTCTCTCACTGGATTCTCTTCTCCCCAAACCCTCAAACTAATTGGCTACATAAATCATAGGATGGTCGTCAATCTTTTTGATAGTTGAAGCACGCATAATTTTATTCATTGCCACATTTCCCAAGAAAATAATTGCTATATCCGTGCAGTCAATAATTTCCAAATCATGATTGCCAATGCGGGTCCATGAAAGGTGGAGGGCATTGTGAAAATGTGTGCCTCCAAATTGGTGACTATCGATTTAAATCTCATATGTTTTCTATCGACATGGGTGGTTGTGACATTGTGTTGGGTGTAGATTAGCTAAGGACTTTGGGTCCCATTCTCATGGATTTTAAGGAATTAACCATGCAATTTGACCAGGAGAGCCAATAATATAAGTTCCAATGCATCATCATCAGTTCCCCTGAGATCATTAGTTCCCATCGCATGGAAAAGATACTAAAAAAAGGTCATTTAGGCATTTTTTCCCAACTCCATTCCATACAAGCAACTGAGACACCCTATGTGTCGCAGGATCTCCAATCCATCCTCTCTAAACATCAAGTGGTTTTTTTCCACTCGCCAAGGACTCCCTCCTTGCCATGGTGTTCATGATCATTCCATTCCCCTTGTTCTAGGAATCCTTCCTCCCAATATTCGTCCCTATCATCACCCCCTTTCCCCAAAAAATGAAATTGAGAAAATGGTTCAAGAACTACTTAACGTAGTTGTTATATTCCCTAGTACGAGCTCCTACTCTTCCCATGTGGTCATGGTCATGAATAAATAAGGTTCTTTACACATCTTTCCTGACTTCCGCATCCTCAACAAACTCATCATTAAAGACAAATTTCCCATTCTTTTCATTGATGACCTCTTGGATGAATTGAGTGGTGCTCAGTTCTTTACTAAATTTGATCTTCATTCTAGCTACCACCAGATCCATATGAAAGAGGTAGACATTCCTAAGACTGCCTTTAGAACTCATGAGGGACACTATGAGTTTTTTTTCATGCCCTTTGGCTTGTGTAATGCTCCCTCCAGTTTCTAAAGGCTCATGAATCATGTCTTTTGTCCTTTTCTCCATCATTTTTTCTTAGTTTTCTTTGATGATATCCTCATATATAGAAAAACCTAGACATACCATTTTGTTCATGTGGATCGAGTTCTCCATATACTCTCTCAGCACCAACTTTTCCTGAAATAATCTAAATGTTCTTTCGGTGCCTCAGAAGTTGAGTACTTCGGTCATACTATTGGCAAGGATGGAGTCGGGGTGGATCCTAAAAATATTGAAGCTATGCAAGACTGGCCTCACCCAAAGACTCTCAAAATCTTGCATGAATTTCTAGGCTTAACAAGTTATTATCGCAAGTTTGTTAAGAATTATGGAAAGATTGCAGCCCCTCTCACTGCACTCCTTAAAAATAATTCTTTCACTTGGACTCCTTCAGCTGCTCAGGATTTTCAAACCTTGAAGATGACCATGTGCACCACTCCAATCCTAGACCTTCCCGATTTCACAAATACCTTTGTCCTGGAATGTGATTCTTTAGGAAAAGGAATTGGCATTATCCTTATGCAAGAGGGTCTACCTTTGGCCTTTACCGGCAAACAACTGTCTGAACGAAATTTGGGAAAATCAATCTATGAAAAGTAAATGTTGGCTATTCTTCATTTCATTGATCTTTGGTGCCCTTATATATTGGGGACATGATTCCAAATTAGAACAGATCATCAAAGCCTCAAGTATTTTCTGGAGCAATGCATTTCCTCCCTAGAGCAACAAAAATGGGTGACTAAGCTCTTTGGATATGATTATGAGATCATTTACAAGAAAGGAAAAGACAATGTGGCTGCAGATGCACTTTCCCAAAAATATGAATATGAAGGGTCCTTTTTTTTATCTCTCCTTCATTGTACCATATTGGCTCCAAGTCTTTTGCCAGGAATTGCTACATAATCCCAAAAGTTCACATCTGATACAACAATTGCAATCGAATTCTCCAATTTCCCTAGGTTACTCTTGGCTCCATGATGAGCTTCGATACAAAGGTTATTTTTATTTAAGTAAAAAGTCAAAAGTTAAATCCACGATACTTTCTGAGCTTCATGCTACACCCACAGTCGGGCACTCCGGGTTTAACAAAACCTATAATAGGGTCAAATGTTCTTTTTTCTTGGATGGTATGAAACAGGACATTCGTAATTTTTTTTCTGAATGTGATGTGTGTCAATGTAACAAGGGAAAAACAATAAAATCTCCTGGCACACTACAACCACTTCTGATTCCACCTATTATTTGATGGGATATCTCTATGGATTTTATCGTAGTCTTACCTAAATCGAGAAATAAATCATCCATCATGGTGGTAGTTGATCGCCTTTCCAAGTATGCTCATTTATGTTCTCTTCAACACCCATTTACAACATCCATTGTGGCTCAATGTTTCATGGATCAAGTCTTTAAGCTTCATGGCATGCCACATTCTATTGTTTCTTATTGTCACTCAACTTTCACTAGCAATTTTTGGCAAGAATTGTTCAAGCTACAAGGCACTCAATTGCATATCATCACAGCTTATGATCCCCAGACTGATGGTCAAACTGAAGTTGTCAACAAGTGTTTGGAAACATATTTGAGGTGTTTTGCATCAAAAAATAAAAATCAGTGGGCTCAATGGTTACCACTAGATGAATGGTGGTACAACACTTCATACCATACATCTACCTGCATGACTCCTTTTGAAGAAGTATATGGGAAAAATCCACCTTCAGTTCTCTCATATTTACCAGGTGTCTCAAAGGTCCATAAAGTTCACCAAATGCTTACAGTTTGAAAGGCTATTATTTGTACCCTCAAAGAGAATTTGGTCATGGCCCAGAATCACATGAAACAACAAGTAGATCAAGGTTACTCTAAACGTCAATTTTTAGAAGGGGATCATGTGTTTCTTCGACTGCAACCTTACAAGAAAATTTCCCTCAAGGCTGACCATTGTCAGAAACTGGCGCCCAACTTTTATGGTCCTTATACCATTCTCAATCATGTGGGAAAGGTGGCCTATTAGTTATCTTTTCCCATCCATTCTAAACTACATCCTAATTTTCATGTTTCCTACTTAAAGAAGGTGATTGGATCTAAGTGCCAAAATCAAACCAACCTTCCTAGGTTGGATGAAGAAGGCTCCATTTGGGTACAACCAAAATCATTTTTGGACTAGCGTGAGCATTGCCTACGTCATAGAACCATCAAGGAAGTGTTAGTCTAGTGGAAAGATACAACCTGAGCAAATGCCACTTGGGAACCAAGTACCATTCTGCAACAATTTCCACATCTCAATCCTTGAGGACAAGGTTGTTTTTAAGGGGGAGGACATGTTAGGGACATAACCCCTCATGTAGGTATAATAATATATTCCGATGTAATAAAGGTCAATATTAATAAGGCCTAGCAATAAGGAAGGATAAGTCGAATGTAAGAATACCTAATAGAAGCTTCCGATTCTAGAAGGATATTCCTCTAGATGGTTCTTTTGTTAGACATATTTATCATAAATAGGAGTCAAGGGTATGAGAACTATTGTCTTGGATATTATTGTAATAGAGCTTTTCTCTGCTAGAGGTTTCCCCCTCGAAGAGGAAAGTGAAAATTTATCTCAGTAATCTAAGTGCTCTTTCTGGTGTTATTCTGGTATCATTTTGGTATTATTGTGGTCTTGTTCTGGTTATATTGTTGCTCATCTTCCATTTCTAGCATTTTATTTCTGTTCTGCATACTTTTTATATCTGGAATATTACATAATCTAGGCTCTCCCATAAATTTCCATGTCTTCTTGGGTAATACATTTACTTTGAATCCTAAATCCATTATAATATCTACCATGTTGAAATCTCCAATGTTAGCGTTCAATATGAATTCTCTTCTTGTTCTCCTCCTTGTATGTAGATGATTAACTGTTTTATGTTATAGCTTTCCTTCTACCTCTATGTTACATATTTCTAGCATATTTTGTAACACTTTAATAGATGATGGATCGTTTAGTAATTTAACACAAGATTGAAAAAAACCCTTAATCATACTTACTTGTCCCATGGGTTGTGATTCTTTGGTATGATCCAGTGATGGAGGCATCTCGTATGCTGGTACTTCCTAGGTATGCTTCGTAGTTGATGTCGATGCAATTTCTAGCTTCAAGAATTATTATGAGTCGTGCTTGAATATCTCATTTTCGTTCTACGCATCAAACTTCTTCTTCGGTTCAACATTCTTCTCCACCCATTGGTGTTGTGTTGGATCTTATCTTACTACATTTTTTCCTCTCTTAGATCCTCCAGACGTAACTATGTTGATGTTTCTTCCTTCATCCCTTGCTTCCACTAAAATCCACTAAACATTCTGATTGTTTTGATTTCTATTTTCCTGGATCTTCCCCAATAGTGTGGGACATTCTTCTATGTCATGATCTGATGCATGACAATACATACATGTCGTAGGTGGAAGTGAACATTCTCTTGAGAAGTGTCTTGGTTGTTGACAGTTGTGGCATACCACTAGTTCTTTGCCTCTTCCTCTTACTCCACCTCTGTATCTAGCTCGATCTCCTCTTGGTGCATTGTATTGGGTGCCTGGTTATACTATGTGGGATTATAGTGTGGCTACACAGTATTGTACTGTAGTTGCGCAGTTTTATATTGTTGTTGCACAGTGTTATACTATCATTGCACAGTGTTATATGAAGCTGGTACTTGGTTAAATTATGGTGCAGCTTTCCCGATCATCATTTTTGCCCGCAACCTGTAATCATATAATGTTATTTCCCTCATCAGGTCCATGGTCCTGCAGTCCTTGTCATTATGACCTAGTGACATGCAAAAGTTTCAATATGAACTCTTAGGTACTATCTAGTACTTTTGCATCATTGGGAAGTGATATGGATCATGCCCCTTTTTCTTACAGATCTCACACCATAGTCCTCCTATTGGCAATGGGTTTGGCACTCCTACTACCATGTAATGCACAAATGTTGTACATTTTTTCTTATGGTGTCCTTCTATCCTACACGTGGTACACCAAATGAATTCTCTTTCATCCTTACCTTTGTTTTGTTTTAGCTAGAATGTTAAGTTATTCAGATCCTCCTTCATCTTCTCTATGGCTGGATTTGTCTTTTGATATTGGTTCTCTTCCAGTTGCAGGGATGCATGTAGAGCCTCTATCTGTGTTTGAAACTTCTATTTTCACAAAGGTTATTTCAAGTGTGGTAGCAGTGAATTGACAAATAGATGCATATGTTACATATCTGTCATGACATACTTTAGCTTTCCCTTCAATCGTTTGAATCTATAGTCAATATCCCATACAAATTCTCTTGGTTTCTGTCTAATCTCTATCATCTCTGTTACAAGAAAATCCCCCTATGGACAAGTGGATTTACTCTTGGATACTAGACCCTTAAGACCAAGATAGAAAGGTGCTAACATTGGTCACTGACATTCCTTCTAATGAGGCTAAACTAGTCAAGTAATAAGAAGGGAGGGATATAAATACCTTCAATAATGTTTGTCCTTGCTCGATCGAGGTTGATCTTGATCTCCAAGTTCTTCACAAAGTCTTGCAATCCAAGGAACAATAACGACAAAACATACTTCCTATTCCTATTATGATTATCTCAGAAATAGATCTATCAAAAAGAACAAATTCATGAAATATGAACAAATTTGAAGGAAACAAGCCAAGCACATATTTATATTAATCAAAACAAAGAAAAGTGCTTACAACCATAGATGTAGATGCAACAGATTCACCAAGATATCTTTGTCCAGACCCTTTTCTCAAATGATCCACCAACATAATGCCCATGCTTCACTAATACCTGCCTTATGAGATAATAAGTTTGGTATCTCTCTATTTTTCCATGTCTCTTTCACCATGATGAGGCCTCCTTATATAAGATTGGAGAGGCCCAACCACCTTAGATATTCTTGGGATAGGTTGAGGATATTTCTCCATAAATTGTGGATCCTCCCTAAGATCCAACCTTGACCTCAGATTCGAATCAAACTAACTCTAGAGATGAAGGGGATTTTTCCCTGATTTTCCTCAACAATCCAAAATTTGCTCAAACAGTCCAACGATCCCCGAAGAGGGTGCAAAGAGTGTTGCAACGCTCCCCCAAAGAAGGGTAGGGAGTGATAGAACTCCCTGACAGTGGGTAGGGGAGCGTTGCCTTTCAAAATTCATTTTTAAGTGGTTTTCTTCATGGAAAAATCTATGTCCTCATCATCAAATGATTTCTCCTTCTTAAAGTAGTCTTTGAAGGTGTCTTAAGTGTCCTTATGATGCCATTAGAGACACCACATATGCAAGATGATAATATGATGTTTGTGAAACTTGTGACATTGTGACATTTACGACACTTGTAATGACAACAATGGGTCATCATGGAAGAGAGTAATTGTGATGTGTAACAATTTCATTCATGTATTGATCCTACGAACTAGGCTTCTGAAATCCATTTATCAATAGCTTTTTGATATCTCTAATCATTCTAGTTGTCCCTGGCAGACTGTTTGGAACTAAAATCATGTACCAATCCAGTGCACAATCTCTTAGCATGATATCTAACTGCGTAAGTTTAGTGCCTTCATATGTGATCTATTTCACTTCCCAGATATTTTCACAAATAAAAGAGTGTTTCTTGGGGTCCTTCAATGCCTCTCCTTTGAATTCTGGTAATATGATGGTGGGATCATGTCCTTCCATCCTATATGGTTAACTACTACCTTTGCATGGTGTAGATAATTGACTAATTCTTCTTGAACTGGTTTCCCAGGTTTTTTTTCCTGTGTAGTTGTACTTCCTGTTGTCTTTCTCCTACCGAAATTTGGTTGTCTAAATGGTGGTGTTCTTCTTGGTGTATTAGTTGCACATGGGTTTATGGGTTCCACACTAACACTGATATGGATAGGAGTGTTTCCTTCTATTCTTTCTCTTGGACCTCTCACCTTCCTCTCATATTTCACCTATAGGATTTCCTCAATTTGCTCCACAACCCGAAGATCTTCT
The DNA here is from genome assembly GCA_032191745.1 of Picea mariana. NCBI lineage: Eukaryota > Viridiplantae > Streptophyta > Pinopsida > Pinales > Pinaceae > Picea > Picea mariana. Next base: position 16,201 of record JASDQU010028624.1, read on the forward strand.
ACCTCTTCTTCATCACTTTCCAATCCCTCCCTCTCAACTACAACTCTCTTCTTGTTGTTCATCTTATCCTGGTAGGGTACTCCATTGTGTGTTCTTCTAGTTATTTCCATGATCCACTTGATCTGGTATTTTTCCATGATAATTGGGTCCAAGGACTCCTCCTTCTTAATTTTATCCATTTCTCCCTCCATTTCTCCTTCTCCTGTCAGTTCTTCCCCTCTTCCCCCATGCACGTAGATAATTTTAGTTGTTTGATGCCATTGTCATTAAACTTTTTCTATATAGTAATATCTTAATAGAATCATATCACGATATGATATACCTAACTTGAGGTCCCTTCAATAACTATTCCTCTACTATGTTGTAAGACTTCATTGTATCTACTGGAAATTCTATGATGAATCCTGCAACAATGTTGTCTAGCCATAAATCTACTGCACACATAAATTTATTATCAAATTTTTGTAATTGTGCGATATCTACAAGATTCCACTCTAGCTGTCTAATCTGACTTGTAGGATGGTTGTCTTTCAACCTTTTTATCCACTTGTGCAACACATGCAGGAAATCACAAAAAAATACTTCATGCAAGTCGCTGAATACGTACTTGGCCAGATATTTATACGGTGTCAACTTCAATTTTTTTTTATCTTTCTACAAAAACTAAAAATCCTTTGTTTTCAACCAACTCTCTATCTATTCCTTCATTGGATTCCACGGTCTCAACATCCCCTCTTAGATTCTCATTTTCTCAACGTTCGATCTGGCATTCTTTTGACGCATCTTCAGGAGATCTTATTCACTCGATCCCATACTATTCCAACCAACTGGAAACAAAACCATTTGTTGTATTTTACTCTTCTAGTTTAGTATTCAATTACTATGATTTGACCTTACTGTCATCAATTGACCAAGGTTCAGAATTATCAATCTCCCAAAAAAATCCCTCTAAAACTATCGACCCTCTTGGTAAACCACAAGGAAACGAAGCACATAGGGTGTACTACGCAGTCTCACCTGAGATAGCTCTATGGGTGGCTACAATACTCGGGTGTTTGCAACCTAGGAATGAGTGGAGATCTGTGGTTGTACCATGTATTCTTTACTTATTCAATCTGACATCTTATTATAGAATTCATTATAGTCATGCATGTGAAATATCAGATCTAACTAGTTAATGCATTCATCTAGCATTCAACAACAACAATAGAGACACATACATTCATTCACATAACACAAGTATTATTTTGTTTCACCCCCTCTTGGTCTACATCCATAAAGATCTATCTCTCAATCTCTTTATGGTTCAGTAATATTTCATTCCACGCGTCTTTATAATACTATATCTTACACTCTTCAACAGGATCCTCGATCCCTGCGAGGTTGACTAGATCGCACCAGGATCCTCAGCCTATGATTTAACCCTCAGGATCAAGTCACCCACTACCTCCCTAGATCACCATCTTACTGAATAGTACAGTTCTTAAAACTCTATGCCATACTTTCTCTTCTCTCTTCCTCTCTCTCTTCTCTCTCCCTACCTCCCCTTTCTTCCTCTAATTACTACCTATTTATATTCTTGGCTCATTGGCCATTAAAATACATTGCAAAAACCCTAACACTAGCATTGTTAGGTCTTCCTTGCATGCGCACCTTGAATGCTTCCCTCACATGTGATGCTTTTCCTTCGAGCTCTCCTTTCTTCCTTTCATTCTTATTTTCCCAAAAATAGTCTTTTCCTCTGACTGGGTCTGCATCCAACACCGCCCAAAAGAGAGTTGGAGTTTACAATCGAATTGAAACCTAGAATTGAACCGATAGAAATAAATCCTTATCATATGTCAATGACTGATTATAGGAGTTGAAAATGAAATTGAAAGAGTTGTTGGACTTGGTACTCATATGACCAAGTGTGTCACCTTGGGGTGCACATGTTATTTTCGTGAGAAAGAAGGATGGATCATGGAGGCTTGTTTTGACTGTCGTCAATTGAACAATGTAATGATCAAGAACCAGTATATGTTTCCAAGAATAAACAATTTGTTCAATTAGATGAAAGGAGCGACTTGTTGAGTGCTCAACACACCCTAAAAGTTATGTGACCATTTCCTTTTGGGTATCACCTTGTTTTCTACCTTTCATTGTTCTCATCTATTCTCACCTTGATTTAAAACTGATATTACACTTATCTTATATGTTTCATGTATTAATTTTCTCTTGAACATACAACAAAGAACCATCTTAAGAGACACAACAACTACTCAAGAAATCAGTGACCCAAAATTCTCTCGACTCACTTGAGAAGTTCAGCATCATTGAAAGATTAAGGTGGCAAAAATCATTTTGGGAAGTCCAAGTAGCAGAATGCTGACCTTCGTCAGCGTCAGATGATAGTAGTGTTTCTTTATTATGAACAACCTCGGAAAGGATTTCTCCGAAGGTCGATCTTTTCAGGTTTAGCAAAAAAGTGCGATTGTAAGCATCGTGCATAGATAAAAGTGACACTTCCAACCGCCATGATTAAATATTTTCAATAATCAAAGTCAATAATTCCATGGAAGTATTAATTAATATCAAAGGTTTTACAAAGAAAATCATTAACAGACTCACAACGTAATAACAATGATCCCAAAAAAATCTAATAATTTACGTAAAAGACTTGAATAAGAATACACGTTGATTCACATCCAGAAGAAGAATGATACATTCAAACAACTTATTTTCTTTTTATATACACAATCAAAACTTCCACGATGCCTGGTTTACATACGAATAGACAACCCCGATGACTCGGCTAACCGGCCCGGTCGCCGTAAGATTACAAAATTTTAGAAAAGAAGAAAGACAAAGAGGTGTTAAGCAACACTTCCAAGAAGACAGAGCAAGAACCTACCAACTATATGTTTCCTGTGTGTTGGTCCTCTCTCATATTGTCTTTCACACTTTGTGATGTCTTATGCTTCATTGTCGCTGTCATCCACTGCACCTCATGCAATTTCACAATCGTGTCCTATGCTTCCCGAAGTCGTCTTTGCAGCCAAATAGTGCTTCCTATGCGACCTTGCGACAGTGGTATCCCCTGTTTTTTCACCACCAACTAACATCATTGTTCTCTATTCTCTTGGTAAAGCTTAGCTATTGCAAGTTGAGCCCGCTCCAATTGTTGAGCGAAATTTTTGGCGGGAGTACCCGATGCTTCTTCCCTCCCATTTATTCTCCTGCCTCCTTTTCCAGTGATCTTGACCAACTCCGAATGATTGGTAAGCATCACAGACTCCTCAAGGGTTGGACATGCACTTAGTTTTTCCTTGGGGAAGTCCTCCTCTCCTTCCCGAGATTTATTCCTAGGCCTTCCTCTTCTCCACGGTTTCGGACTCAGAGAAGGCATAGTCTCCAACATGGCTCTTTCATATGTATCTGAAACCATCCCAAGATCCTCCATGGATGCTGACATTGTCTCTGGGCAGATACATGTACCTCTCGTTGGAGTCTCAAGAACACAAGGAGCCAATAAGAAAGAGTCCCAGGCACACCGGGGCTGAGACCTGGCACTCCGACTGCCTCGTATACCTCGTCCTGTGTTTGAAGGGGATCCAATAATTACAAAATCATAAGGAACTCAAGGCATCAACAAATGATAAATAATTTTTGAACAAGACTTCACCCAGATGAACTTACCAAACCAAAATTCCAAGGAATACGAGCTTGACATATACATAGAATTTCTTACAAAGCTCTTGTAATTTATAGAGAAATAAAGGAGAGACACTAGGTGTGCCAACATAATACCCATGCCTCATGACATTATGCTTGAAAATTTGGCATGCCACAGCTGATCGATGGATACAATTCAGAACATGAAAGCATCATCGAACAGGGTTGCAGGAAAATGTGCGGTGCGATCCTTTTGATCCTTTTGAACTTCTGAACCTCCGTTATTGATGAATGATGATTGGCATGCCTAGTGGTATGGGTTATAGAGGCATTTAATGACTTTCTCTATATGATATCCGACCTCTTGGGAGCACGCATGCGCATAACTTGTCCTCGACGCCCTTTTTTTTGACCCCAAAGGTCAATTAATTACTCTGATAATTTATACATTCATGTCTATCATACTTGATTAGACAAACTATGGCATGATGATGTATTCATTTAAACAAAAGAGGAGCAGAGGCTTCACAGGTCACTGAAAGGCAACGCTTGGGATCGCGTAAGTATTAAAATTGACTAAGACTAGCAAGCTACGCAGGTGGGCATTAATCTTTTTGTTTGTTTATGTCTTATCATAGGTTTCTTAATCGCTAAACTACTTATGTTTTAATTACAGGAAGAACCTTCCCGATTACCAACTAGAGTCTGTCCTATGAACCTGCCAAATAACTAAAAGAAACACCGAAACTGAATCACTGAAGCGATGAAGTATGTCTGGGTCCTCGATTTTGGCACCTCCGATGTGTTGATTGACCTAAACAAAATAATCAAGCTGTGCGTCGAACAAAATACGTTATGGGATGAATAATGTCCAAATGTCACCGATGCAAATCCAAGGCAAGTGCAACAGTTTGTAGGACTTTCGATCAAAGCCTTGCATGCTTCAGCAATTGAACTTCAGTCTCACAAAGTATCAGACACACATGACAGACATCAGAGGGATATATGAAGCTCCAATGGAACAACATAGATTTCCATGGGCCAACACTTGTGAAGAACTCTTTATCATATGGTCTAATTATGAAAGAAGCCACCATTTTCAAGAAACATCTCGGGTGGACTGTTGAAAGACTATTAGATGATAATGCCACGTGGTGATTTTTTATTAGCTCAAATTGTATTTAGCCATTAATTATTGTTAAACTTTATATTATAAATAGAGACATCGACCAATGAGTCAAAGGGTCGATGGTTGTTGCAAGAACTCTTTCTTTTGATTGTTGATAATTATTTTGAGACTGTTATGAATTGAGAAGTCCTTCTGGACCAAAGACAAGCTATCATCATCAGATGTCTGTGATTGTAGTTGGAGAAGAATTAATTCCTTTCCTATTCCATGAATGTTGCAGTAAATGAGTAAGAGAAATTGATTATGTTTTCAATTTATTTGTTGCAATTCTTTGATGTTATTTTCTTTAAATTATGAAGATAAATTGTTGTGTTGTTATGTGATGAATGTTATGGTAGATGAATTATTTTTCTTACAACGATCTTTATTGCATATGTGTTTTATTTATGTTAATTACTTTTGTCAGACAGTAATTGGATGTTCATTTGGTTGATGTATTATTACTAGGCCTTTTGGCATAAAATCGTTGTCTGCATGTTCAAGCAGCGGGTTATCCCAAGTTCAACATCTTCCTAATAGTTTAATCTTTTGTTCTATTGTTTTTCAAGTTGGTTTATACTAGCTTGCATCTCTCACACCAACCCCACCCAAGAGAAATATAGAAAAAGAATTGTCATAACTGAGGAAGAGCCTCCAATAGAAGATACAAAAGCCCATTGATAATCTGGCCAGATCGACAGATCTGGAGAACCATTCCACTCCAAACACTACAGAGTTTGATTGAGCCTCAGTGGTGGGTTTGGTTCCTTATGTTGAGTCAATGGATTTAGGCCCCATCAACAGAACTGGCACTAGAAGGAGGGTCTGAAGAATGAATGGATGAGTATATAATTTATATAAACATTTCAAACAGCCTATAGATTCGTAATGGCCCACATGCATGGCTAGTCATCCTATAGATAACCCATATTTACTAAGTACTCCTGAAGTGGATAGCTCGCCCTATTCCGAGGGAGAACCCTTTCACCCTTAAATACCTTACACCCTCCCTCACGAGGAAGTGAATTAGTTTAGGAGAATACCAGAGCCTACACCTAGAAAATTGGCACCTTTCCCTTCACTCCTATCCTCCCTTGAGGAAAACAACAAATCATGCTAGTATTTATCCCTTCCAACAAAGTTTTCATACACTCTGTCGAAGACTTAATAGATTTTGTGATTACCAAAATCCAAGAACCTCTTGATCTAATACTTGAGACACCAACCGACAACATCTTCGAGCCAGACGACCTTTCATAAGAGGAAGAGCCTGACTCTAACTCCGAAGATATGGAAGGGAAGAACGATCATGAGGAGGAAAGAGAAGTTCCACTTCAATACAAACAACCTTGGTTGGTTGGGGATGTCGTGGACATCCCTGGACATGTACACAATCTCCCTCGACACCTGGAGAAGTTTCTCCCCAAGTATGATTCTGAAACCTCAAGATTGCTCAAAGATCATATCAAGAAATTCATACTCGCGATCAGGCTTATGAACATTCAACATTAATATGTAGTATGCAGACTTTTTCCCTACACGTTTGAGAATTAGGCCTCCACGTGGTATTTTGATTTTCCAGTAGGATCCATAACAAACTGGACTAAGTTCCAAAAGGATTTTCTAGACAAATTTGCCGAAGAAACTACCATGGGATCCCTTATGGATGAAATATTCATAGCCACCATGACCCCAAAATAGAGGGTCAAAGATTTCAATCAAAGATTCATGACTATCCTAAACAAATTTCATCCTACGGTGAAACCAACTCAAGAGTTGCAAATCAAGGTTTATGCCAACGCACTTCCGGCATCTATTTCCATGTTCGTTAAAAGAGCCGCTAGGAAAACCCTTGCGGAGAATTTTGAAGAGACTAAGATGATAGAGTTCCAGATGAAAGGATGTAAATAAGGCTAGGCTTTTCTAGTGAGAAAAGAAAGCCATCCCCCTCCTAGGAGAGGACTCATTTTGACTAGACTGTCGGGGAAACAAGTTGAACCAACTCCAAATATGGGGAATGGAGATATAGAAGACCTGCAATGCATGGTCAAGAAACTATCAAATGATATTATAGATATGAAAAGAAATGAAGGTGAGAGAAACCAAGGCCAAAGGCCATATAAGCCTTTCTTTAAAAGAAACCATCCTTTCAAAGAAATTGAACCTCCCCTAGCCAACCTAAATATTGATCTAGGGAATGTTGCATTGGATTATTTTTGTACTTACCACCAAGAGAACCACTTGGAAAGAGAATTTCCTCAATGGGCCCATGCCATGAATTTAATGGCCAATTTTTTTCTGGACNCAATGGTTCAGCCTTGAATATTCCTGATTAGGAAGAGGTTGACCCACCACAAGACACAGCCATGCTAATATGGGATCTCGACATGATCTCATCTTCGGATGGTCTATTTGAGTCTCAGGAACAACCCGTAGAGGTATCGGTAGTAAAGACATGTAGTAAGGGTCAACCCGGCCCAAAAGATACCGATGCCACCCATGCCTCGCAAAGTAATTTAACTCCCGATCACCCAAAAATACCTTTCACTCCTAGTAAAAATTCTATAAGAATACATACTCTGGATTCTCCTAAATTATATTACAATGTAGTAGAAGATTTGAAGAAGCTGAAAGCCAATGTGTCGGTTATGTACATATGTAGAATCCCTCAGCAGAAAGACCTTCTGTTGCAAGCTCTGAATTCGGTAGAAAACCCGACCACCGACGATAGTCAGAGGAAGAATATACCCCCTACAGATTTAGCAAGAAAACCAACCATAAACACCTAATCATAAGGTAGGAGAGAGAGGCCTTTCATACCACCTTTCCTTTTAACGTTCAAATTCTTCAATAGGAATCTCCACAATTTTCTGGTGGATTCCAGGGTGTCTTCTAATGTAATGTCCTTGGGAGTTTGTAGTAAATTAGGTGTTGTCCCTCTAAAAAGTGATAAGCATGTCATACAACTAGACAAGACCTAGGTCAAGGTCATGGGGGAACTCAAAAATGTGATGATTAGGATAGCCACTCATCCTAATTTCGTGCAGGTGATTGACATCATTGTGGTGGATATCCTTGAGGCATATGGGCTATTATTGAGCTGAGATTGGTCCGAAAAACTAAACGGATATTTTAGCATAGATTGGGCACACCTTTGGATACAATTGAAGGGATATAAGGACATGACAAGGATCAATAGGGAGAGATATTTGAAGCATACGATCACTGATCTGGAAACCCCGAATGAACCCGCCTCTACCAATTTCCCCATATTGGGAAATTATTCCTATGATTCTCACTTCAAAAACTTTGCTCCACTCCTATCCAATGTTTCTCTTACTCAAAACTTCGAAATGGTATTCCAAGGAGAATTCTCAATGCCAATAGAATATTCTCTCTTTTGTCAAAGCCCCACACTAGGACTACTGCAAGGAAAGATCAGAGGACAAAGCCTCGGTAATAGGAGAGAAAGGAGAAACTATTGCTTGCAAATATGGACCCTCTATTTTGATGGATCCAAATCACAAGAAGGGCCAGGATCAGGGTGCATCCTTATCGATTAGAAAGGTAAACGCCATTTCTTGTCCTATAGACTAGAATTTGAGTACACCAACAATACCACCGAGTATGAAGCACTAGTACAAGGATTAAAGAAAGCCATAGATCTAGGCGTCAAGGAATTGAAAGATTTTGGAGATTCTAAAATCATTGTTAGGAAAGTAAGGAATACTATACATTGCAATTCACCTCATCTTAAGAAATACCAACAGGAGGTCCATCGGTTAATAGAACGCTTTGAGGCATTCAATATCACTACAATTCTCAGAGAAAATAATGTTCTTGCCAACACCTTAGCCACAACCGCTTCTAGACTATCACCTTTAGAGGATTATGAAGCCTCCCGATTCACTGTGGAACTGATCTACAAGCCATAGGTACCTATTAACATCTCTAATTGGAAAGTCTTTGAAGGAGATTAATAGATCATAAGTTTCTTAACCAATCAAGACAATTTCAAAGATCTCGCCATTGACGATGAATAATTCCAAGAGCAACTAACATAAGTCGATCTCGAGCAGGCCAGCATATGGATAAATCAAAGGCTCACACAATCCCGAAATGGATAGCTAACCTAGACAATCTATTTGATTTAAGGGAACAATTTAAAGAAAACAAAAACGCAAAGACCGGTAGCTCTTGTCCCCTCCATGAAATGGTAAATCTTGGGACCTCAGAGAACCCAAAGCATGTAAATCTCGAAAAAACTATATCTAAGGAAGAGAGGAAAGCCTACCTCAAATTATTCAGAAAATACCAAAAAATTTTCTCTTGGTCCTATAAATATTTAAAAACATATGACACCCGCATTATTCATGACACCATCCCATTGAACCCTGAAATGAAGCCTTTTCAACAAAAACTCTGAAAGTATCATCCATCCCTGGAACCTCTCATGTATCAGGATTTAAGGAAGCTTTGAGATGCAGAGACAATTTTCCAATTCAGGCATTCCGCCTGGGTAGCGAATCTCATTCCGGTGAGAAAAAAATCAGAAGAAATTTGACTATGCATAGATTTTCAAAACCTCAACAGAGCTTCCTAAAAGGACAATTATCCCATCTCGTCGATGAAGAAAATCCTACAGAAACTCTAGTGAATCTCTCTACTGGATGGTTTCTTAGGGTACAATCAAGTGTTGGTTTCAAAGGAAGACCGATTAAATACTACCTTCCAAACCAAGTGGGGAACCATCTCCTATAAATGCATGCCTTTCGGCTTAATTAACGCGGGAGTGACCTTCCAGAGGGCCATGGATGTGGATTTTCAGGGACTTATAAATAAGTGTGTGGTAGTTTATTTATATGACGTAACACTGTATCCGAAGAATAGAGAAGAACACATCCAACGCTTAACTCATATTTTTGAGAGATGCAAGAAATACGGTATATCACTGAATCCTAAAAAAACTATCTTCGATGTCGAGGAGGGTAGATTGTTGGGTCATGTTATATCTCAAGTGGGGATTTGCATATATCCCGAAAGGATTAAATCCATAGCTCAACTTTCGCTACCCCATAACAAGAAGGCCATCTAGTCCTTTTTCGGGCAAATAAAATTTTTGAGGAAATTCACTCCCGACTTCGCCAAAATTATCAAACCCTTACAAAAGATTATTCGCAAAGATTCCAAATTTAAGTGGGATGATGAACGAAAAAATTCTTTCAACAAAATCAAGGTTGCCATATCCTGAGCCATGATGTTTCGAAGTCCCGATTTCAATAAGGACTTTAATCTTTATACTTTCACCTCTGACCAATCGCTAGCCACGGTTTTGACTCAGAAGGACGATGACAACAATGAATCCCCAATGTCATTTATGAGTACCAACCTTCAAGGAGCTGAGCTCAATTATCCCACCATAGACAAATAGGTCTACGTGGTCTATAAGGAAATAAAACATTTCAGGTCTTACATCCTCAAGAATCACACTAAGGTGATTGTGTTGCACCCTACAGACCAGTCCTTTCTTACCCAACAAGAAATGGGAGAAAGAAGAGGGAAATGAATGGACTTAGTCTAGTAATTGTATCTAGATATAAAACCTGTCTAACTAGTAAAGGGGTAAGGCTTGTGCAAGCTTGCAGCTGAAGGCCAAGATCAAGTAAATGAAGATTCCGATTGGGAGAATGAAATAAAATTTTGGTGTGGACAAGAAACATAAATTTCCCCAGGATGAGACTCCTGGTACAATGATTTAGCTTATCTACTATACCACGGGACTTGTCCTGAAAGCCTCAGCCCCAAAGAAAGGAGACCCCTTAGATTAAAATTTGTGCAATACTACCTTATAAATTCGGTACTCTTCCAGATCAACTATGACAGGGTATTGCTGAGATGTCTTGAACGAGAAGACACTAATAAAGTGTTGAAGGAACTCCATGATGGTCTCACCAAAGGACATTTTGCGGAGAACACCACCACTCATAAAATCCTGAGAGTCGGCTATTATCGGCCCACTTTGTTCAAATATGCTCATGATTATGCTAGGAATTGTAAGACTTGTGAAATAAGTGTTGCCAATGAGAGAAGGGAAGCAATCCCACTTCAGCCTGTGACTGTTTCTAGACCTTTTGAGCAGTGGGGGTTGGATATCATAGGATAAATTATGCCCAACTCTTCAAAATTGCACAAGTACATTCTTACTTCCATTGACTATTTCAAAAAATGGGTTGAGGCCATTCCTCTGACCAATGTAAATGAGAAAATAGTCATCCAATTTATAGAGCAATAGCTAATTACAAGGTTTGTCATCCCTTCTGTTATGGTCTTTGATAATGCAGCCTACTTCTCTTCTAACCTATTGACAAAGTTCACTCTGGACAAAGGAATCATAATCAAGTACTCTACAAATTATTACCCTCAAGGAAACGGTGTGGCGAAATCAACCAATAAGAACCTGGTAGGGATACTAAAGAAGACGGTTTCAAATAACCATAGAAATTGGCATAACCAACTCCATAATTCCCTATGGGATGATAGGGTCACACCCAAAGGAGCCATAGGGAATTCCCCATACTTCCTAGTCTACGGACAAGAATCCATTCTCTCAAACGGACTTTATCTGCCATCTCTCCGATTGGCCCAAGATTCTAATGTTGAAACATCCTCAACCATGCAACAAAGAATCAACACTCTTCTCATTCTATAAGAATAGAGGGAAAAGGCTAAGTCTAAATTTTCATCCCATCAACAGATAGTGAAAAGATGGCTCGATAAGCATAAAGCTAAAGAAAAGAAATTTTAAGTAGGAGACTTGGTTCTAAAATGGGATAGGGTAAATGAACCCAAAGGGAAGCATTCCAAGTTTCAATTCCTATGGCTTGGGCATTTTTAGGTGGCTGAGAAGATTGGGGTAGGTACTTATCGGTTGCAAAATTGAAGAGGGGAACCTGATGCCCTCCCAGTGAACGGTCAATCCCTAAAGCAGTACTTTCAATAATAATAATAATAATAATAATAATAATAAGGATAAAATAAGGATTGGAGATATTTGTCTTATGGGACAGACTTTATGTGTTCACCCAATGAGTTTCCATTTGTTGAGTGCTCAACACACCCTAAAAGTTTTGTGACCATTTCCTTTTGGGTACCACCTTGTTTTCTATCTTTGATTGTTCTCGCCTGTTCTCGCCTTGGTTTAAAACTAATAATCCACTTATATTATATGTTTCATGTCTTAAGTTTCTCTTGAACATGCAACAAAGAACCATGGATGATTTTAGGGGCTAAATTTCGCTCATGAGCTAATTTTCCATGGTTTTTCCAAAAATGAGATTCGTTATTTAAAAAATGATTCCCCCAAATTCTATAGGATAAAATTATTTTACCTTAAAAATCACCAAAAGTTTATAACAATTATATAAAATACTCATAAATTTGAATATTTTTACAAAAATATCACCAAAAATGTATAGTTGACATATGAAGGATTAGTAAGATTCGCCAAGTTTTCTACATTTTAAAATAAATTTCCATCCTTAAAATCATCCTTGCAAAGAACCATCTTTATAGACACAATGACTGCTCAAGGAATCAATGACCCAGAATTCTCCCAACTCACTTGAGAAGTTCAACATTAGCGAAAGATTAAGGTGGCAAACATTATTTTGGGAAGTCCAAGTAGCCGAATGTCAACCTTCATTAGTGTTGGATGATAGTAGTGTTTCTTTCTTACGAACAACCTCGAAAAGGATTTTGCCAAAGGCCAATATTTTCAGGTTCGGCAGAAAAGTGTGATTGTAAGCGCCACGTGTAGATAAAAGTGACATTGCTGACCACCAGGATTAAATATTTGCAATAACCAAAGTCGATAATTCCATAGAAGTATTAATTGATATCAAATATTTTACAAAGAAAAACATTAACAAACTCACGACGTAATAACAATGATCCCAAAAAAATCTAATAATTTACGTAAAATACTTGAATAAGAATACACATTGATTTACATCCAGAAGAAGCACGATACATTCAAACACGTTATTTTCTTTTTATATACACAATCAAAACTTTCGCCAGGCTTGGTTTACATGCGAATAGACAACCCCGACGACTCGGATAATGGGCCCAGTTGCTGTAATATTACTAAATTTTACAAAAGAAGAAAGACAAAGAGGTGTTAAGAAACACTTCCAAGAACACAGAGTGAGAACCCGCCAACTATATGTCTCCTATGCATTGGTCCTCTCTCAGATTTCCTTTCGCACTTTGTGATGTCTTATGCTCCACTGTCGCTG
>JASDQU010028625.1:23129-38039 GCA_032191745.1 Picea mariana
AATCAAGTCCCTTTTGTGAACTCTTTGGTGTCAACACAGTTTTCTCTACAATGGCTGCAAAAACTTTCCTGCGACATCTTGTCACAAACCAAGAAAACCATCAATCTTGAAAACAAATTTATACAAGACTGTAAATGATGCCAACAAAGTTTTTTTGCTCTTCAAGAAAACGGTCGCATCTTGTACTTCATCAAAGCACATGGTGTTTTCCTGCATCTTGGTGTACTCAAAGTTGACTTACAAGCCACAAACACCATCGACTAAACATAAGTTGAAAAACATGATCGACACAACATAGTCGTCAAGAAAACATTGACACAAGTCGAGACTCATTTGAAACATATCAACATTCCCAATGACAAGTCGACATTCATGATATGCAACCATGCTACATTCATGAGTCACTCAATGAAACTATCATCAAGTTCATTGTTTACACATACAAAATCTCATGCATGTGCATATCTCTTCAACTCTCCTTCAAGTACAAACATAAGTACATAAACCCAAAAACATGTGGGTACATAAGAGATGAAAATGAAAAAGCTATAAATGGCTGCAACAAGTGAGTATCATACCCCTCTTTTACATCCTCCTGGCAAAGTTGTGCAACAACAAGAATGCCTTCAAATGAATTGCATTCACATGAAAACTTTCATCATACAAGTTGTGATAAATCGTTGCAACTTGTCATACTTTCAACATAAATGCATACATAAGGCTGAAATATGCATCTACAAACAAAAAAATGCAAGCCTTACTTGCTCAAGAAATCTAACCATTTCTTACCAAGCCAATTCAGTGGTGATTTTTTCTGCTGAAAATCGTCTTCTTGTGAATCATCTTGACTCACATCGATGATGGAATCTCCTCTTCCATTCTTGCCAATCTCTTTATCCATTTTCTTCTTGTGTTGTGGATGAGTGGTTGGATGTAGTGTCCAACATTGGTTAATGAGATGACCCCTCTTCTGGCAGTGAGTGAAAATCTTTTGCATCTTCTTTTCAAGTTGCCTTTGCTTGGAACGTTTCCTTAATGTGGTCAATCTTTTCCAACATCTTGAAACATGATGGTTATCTAAACCACAATATGTACATGGACTTTTTCTTCCATTTTTACATGCAAATTTACCATGCTTAACATAATCAAAATCAACTGAATGATAGGCAGAAATATACCTTGAACATTCACCTTTATCGCCTTCTTGAGGAGGTGAATTTGAAGAGTTACTAGCTCTCTTTTGAAGACCAACAACTGTGTTCTTGTCCTCATGGCTGTCACAACTCTTTTGTTTCACACATTTGCATTCATCTTGAACACATACTTTGCATGCTTGAGGGATTGAGCTTGCGACAAAAGTTCTTGAACATTCACCTTTATCGCCTTCTTGAGGAGGTTAATTTGAAGAGTTACTAGATCTCTTTTGAAGACCAACAAAGATGTTCTTGTCCTCATGGATGTTACAAATCTCTTGTTTCACACATGTGCATTCATCTTGAACACACACTTTGCATGCTTGAGGGATTGAACTTGCAACAAAAGTTGTTCTTGGAACTTTTTCCCTTGTCTCCTCAACTTTGGAATATGCTCCATATTTTTGTTCATATCCAAGACCACAATACTTGGGTCTATCCTCAACAACAATAGGCTCAACAATGCCTTGTGCATGCTTTCCTAACCCTCTACCTTCATAGCTCATTTTTAACAATAACTTGGACCCTATTCCTCTTGTGTGAATTTCAAAAACACCAAAGCATTCATCTTGAGAGGAATTTGAAGAAAAACTGACATTACATACCTCATGTTCATGCATGTAATTGGTAAGGGTTTCATTTGCCTCATGGAGTTGAGTCTCCATCTCATGCAACTTTTCAAGAAGCTGGTGCTTCTCTTCCTTTATGGCCATCAACTGCTCTTGAAGGACAATGCTCTCTTTTCTTTCTTCCCACAACTCTTGTACCATATCTCTCATGGTTACAAATGCCTTCAACATATCTTTGTCAAATAACTTGGTTAATGAAGATGTATGAGAAATATCAATGTTTGAAGCTTCCTCCATCCTTGCAAGATATCAAACTTCAACACAAAACTTGCACAAATACCAACAGATAAAACTCTAGCTATCAATGGCAATCACATGAGAAAAACTATGCTTTGATATCACCTGATCTGAAAATAGGGGGCTGACTTGTTATGTTATGAAAGCACCCTCTACTCCATTAAAATAAACTTCAGAACCTTGCTCAATGTCATAGTTGTGCAAGAGAAAGTATGTGTCAAGTTTATGCTTCTTTAAAAAGTTTATGTGTGAGGTATTTGTAAGGTTAAATATGTGTTTTAAATAAATACACAACAAACATAACTTGCAACAAATAAACCAGAAAACTCACAACAATAACAAGATGATAAAGGAGTTCACCCCCACCTAGGCTACATCTCCTTGAGCCTCCATCAATGGACTAGGCTCTCTAGGATTAGTTTTTCAAAGATTCTTTTATGAGATGCTGCTCAACTCCAATGGATTTACTGTCTGTACCATTGGGTTCAAAATACATAAAAACCCCCAAAATGACTAATAGAACTCTGAAATGGATCATGGCTCATCTGGGCATGACCTCCTCTACATGTGGCCTTGAGCTTCCCTGAGCTTCCTTGTGGAAAAAACACCTATAAAATTCCTCAAATGCCTCTAAAACCTATTCCAATGTGTTTAGAGAATAACAATTAGCCAAAAATGACTATTCAGTCACAGAAAATAGACTTGGGCTCATCTGGGCATGGCCTCCATCAATGGTGGCCCTAAGCTCCCTAGAGCTCTTGAAACTTCAAGGTAGAAAAACCTACAAAAGAAGTCTCCAAATGGCTTTGAAAACAATGCCAATGGATTTAGAACATCCAAAAACCCCTAGTTGGGCTTTTTCGGCACCTCATTTGGCCAAAAAAATGAAGAAGTTAGGCCTCCTGCCATTTTCCTCCTTCAAGCTTGTTGTTTTTGGTTCGCCAAAACGCACCTGTGTGTGAGTAACCTGGCTTCCGGGTGTTTCCCATGCCTAAACCTAGCACACGCTCTATTATCGTGAAATACACAAAATTGTAGAACGGTTAGGGAACCTAGCCCCCAAACCATGGAGCTGATGGGCGCATGGGGGCCATGTGGCCACATCCCGCGCATAAAAAGGGCTACCCGTTGCCACCATTCAACGTGCATGTGAAATGTGGCTAGGTGCATGGCTAGGGAACATTTGAAAAACACACGTGCAAATGTGTAGGGAGGTCATATGGGCAAGCGTATGTGAACAGGGGTTGGGGCTAAGCCCCAGCCCGGACCTCCGCGCCAACCACAGAACATTGACATTTTAAATATATATGAACTCATATATATACCAAGTAACACTATGTGGCATGCCGGTTGGGCGGCCTTTGCCAAGGATTTTTCATATGTGGAGGTCCGGGGTTCAAACCCCACGGACTCCATATTTAATTTTTTAAACAACACCAGGGTATTAATTTAAATACAATATCAAAGGAATATGGTTAAGAATTAATAGTACGGAGCATTGGTTGTTTGGGATTTTCCAAAGAATTTCACTATGGAGGGAGGTCTGGGGTTCGATCCCCATGGATTCCATAAAATTTTAACACCCAAACTTAACATGGTGCCACGTGGTAGCCCATGCTTGGGCCACGTGGCACCTCATAATTTGCCAAAAACCATGCCACATGTCACCAACAGATTCACCCATGTATCTGCCAACTACCAACTCAGCACTGACACATCATCTCTTGCCCCGTCACCTCTGCCACGTCAGTATTTCCATGTGTCAGGTCATACACCTGCCACATCATCATGTATGGACTGTACAATCAACATTTTTTTGTCTATTTGGCAAATTGAACAGATCGTGATATCTCACTCATCCGATGTCTGTTTGAACCCGTTCAAAGTGTGTTGGGTTCATGATGACGAGGCCTACGCACCCTTTCATTTTGAAGTGATTCCAAGCACTTTGATTTTAGGGCTAAAATTTGACCCCTGGTCCAGATTTTGATCACATGTGCTCCTCCCAAGTTCTGCTAAAGATGAGGATGTCATCCAGATATCATCAAAGGACGTTATCATTGTGTCTTACTAATCGCATTTTCATTCCTGCATCTTTGGTCTAATGTCAGCCCCATGTTTCTCTCAACTGAACCATCTGAAGCATACCTTATACGCAAGCCTTGTAGCACTTCGCCTCTGCATCTTGACACCTTGACCCATGGAGGATTTTTCTTGAGTGTCCTTTTCTTGCATATGTCCCCTTTCTCTGAGCATCAATGTGTTCCTTGTGCTTGGAACTAGTATGTCTGCGACACTCGATCCTCCTTTGTAACGTAGCATTCTTTTATTCTTTTTCAAGCTTCCCAAAATTATTGAAAAAGACAAAAAAATCAAATATATCCCCAAAAGAGGAAGGGAAACGTATTTCCTTTTTTTTGATAGCACAATGAGTCACCCTTGGAAAAAGAACATCCTTCCGTTTGTTCGTCAAGCCCTAGGATTCAATATGACCTTAGGAAGTTGTTCTCACTACATAGAGTTGTGTCCTCCTTCATTTGGTTACCCTTCCAAACATATGGAGAGTTCGCATTGCCTGCTGCATTGTGAACTTATGTCAATGCCATGCTGCCTGAGTCTCATCTCTTATTGTGCTTTTGTCCAAGGGAAGTTTTACTAAACTTGAGTTGGCCCTTCTACAGTTTGTCTCTTGTCCTCATGCCCAACCACCTCGAAAGTCCCATCAAGTCATTGTTCAAAACCCATGAATTTCTCTTCTTGATCATCGAGATCCTCTTGTCTATTCCCGACGAGCCGTTGAAGACCTCTAGGTACTGAAGTCATACACTGATATTACACTTCTACCTGAGTTCTGAAGATTTTGAAGTTATTTCTCGAGCTATGAAGACCTCATCTCCAGCCACTAGGCATCATTGGATTCTTGAAGATGGATACTATACATGTATATATTTTGATTTTGAGATGTATATTCGTAGTGTACTGCTCGCGGATACAATTTATATAGTTATATGACATGGATCCATAGTGTATTTGATTGGTATCCATGATTTTATTTCATCCCAAGCATGGGTATGCCCGCCTCGTCGAGGAAAATTATTATTTTGCAGATGGCACCTCCCAAACTCTGGTCCCTGGGCTCACTTGCTTCGTACATTGCTGAATATTTGTAATGTATTTCAGCCATCAGATGCTCTTCTGACCTCACACATTAGGGGGCATCTGTTATAACCCTAAACTACACCAGACATGCATACCTGGCATCAGACCATCTTGCATGCTATCTTTTCCAAGCCATCACTGAACAACTCTTCTAAAAACCATTGTTTTGAAGGTGTATGTGCCCTACACCACTACTGCCCACGTACACTCACAAAAAATCGTGAAAAATGAAAATTGAATATGGATACGGGTTTTCAGGTAGTTACTTAACCATTTGACTGCCCATATCCAGTCACCCCAACTGTTACTATATCTTTTGGCCTATAAAAGAAGGTGTCGAGGCCCCATTCCAAGAAGAAGCATGGGAGCATAGAAACTCTGCCTATTTCAATATTCCCCCATTGCCCCAATATTTTGGAACCACATTGTGAGTTTGAGCCAGAATTCCTTCTTCCTCCTTTGCAAATCCTTGCCCTTTTCCTAGAGAGAACTGAAGAGGAGAAGAACACGTGGAAGCAGTTGGTGCATGGTGAAGAGGAGCACAGGACCAAGTGCGAGGAGCAGTGTCGGTCTCATGTTGTAAATGGATTTTGTGATATTAATATAAATAAGTACTTTTTCCATCTCGCCAAATGATGTCTTCAATCTTCGTGATTTTGTTTACATTTTCTGATTATGATGTCTAGCCCACTAACCCATATATAGAATGCATGCTTGTAGTTTCTTGTTTGTTTTTTTGTGAATGCATGTCAGCCTTGGGAGGAGACTTGCATTCAGGAAACAACCAAGTGCAAAGGGATCGACACCGGATGCAGAGTTTAAGGTATGCCTACCGGATCCCTATACTTTTTCTTTTATGTATGATTGTGGGGTAATGTCGGGATAGTTGATAAAAAGTAGGAGACTTTAGACAGGTTAGCTATGCCTACATTTTATAACCCTGGTGTAGTCCATAGAGGGGTTTTCCCACTATAACAAGTCCCGTACTCCATGATTCCTCCAAAGCCTTTCTTTATTATCAAAGGGAAGAGGTTGAAGCAACAAAATTGCTCCAATCTCTTCAAGAACAAATGGAATGGAAGAAAAGTGATAATGAGAGAGAGAGATGATAAGTAAATGGTAGCATAAAAATAATCAAAAGAATGGAGGAATGAGTGAGGAAGAGGCTTTATTTATAGCTTGAGGATGCAAAGATACCCCTCTTGGATCTTTGCCAAATGTCAAAAATCCAAGCCAAGATGAGCTCCAAGAAAGGAGGGCGCATTGATTTTAGGTTTAGGTGAGAATATAAGGTGGGAGTGTGTGGCACATACTCCAAGGGGAATAGGAAGGGCACACCTCATGAGGGAGGGGGCCATGACTCACTTTAAAGCGAGTTTCTACTTTATTGTAAGATGTTTCTACTTTTTTGCCAGAGAGGGGGCGTAAATCCCCATGAGAGAGTGATATTTCTTGGTGGATGTGTGGAGGAGTGTGTGGGACACACTCTAAAGGAAATGTGGGAAGCTAGGATAAGTGAATGGGTGAAGAAAAGGGACCCATGACTTGCTTTAATGAAAGTTTCCACTTTCACATGGAAGGGGGGCGCAAATCCCAAGAGGGGCGTGAGGGTCTAAGTGAGAAGTGGGTTAGGGGGTGAATTAAAGGTTGGGAAAGGGATTGGGTAGGTTAGTATATGTATCTCTCATCATTATTCACCTTTAATTTACTCCATTTACTCAATTATTAAAAAATTGACATTTTTCCCATGTCATGGGCTAGCAATTAAAATTGCTTTTATCTGACTAAGACTCCTATGTGGACAAACACTTAGAAAAAATTGTCCAACTGAGATCAAACTTGGTCCAAGGGTGTAGGGGGTGTCATTCCATTTCTTTTGAGCACAAATACCCCTATCAAAAACCCAAGGACCTAGTTTTTACAATATTTATCAAAAATTAATTAATTAATTAATTAATTAAATTTCCAACCTTAGGAAATTTTAATTAATTAAAAAAAAACCTATCTAGACTCTATGCAATTCTACGAATTTTTTTGAGCTGTCTTACATGGTCATTTAAATCATTCCTAAACACTAGCTACTAGAGGGTGACTTCAATAGAACGCCTTTCACCACTTTGGAGGATTTATTAATAATGAGACTCTAAAACTCAAGGGAATTTAATAAGGCTGGTTATTCCAAATTAGTAACCTGAGGATAAAAACAACTCAGTGAAAGGAAATATCCTAATGAATAAATCCTAAGGTAACTGACCTAACTATGATTCATGCAGACCTATTACATTATTATCCCACATAGGGGAGCAGAAACTCCATTTACAAAAATTGTGCTAGAGGCAAAAATTGCCCTGTAGAACCAAAAAGTCTCTGACTTGGTAGCATCTGATGATTCATATCTTCATGGTACATGGAGTTGACCCCCTAGTTGAATAGGTGGTCAAAAAGACCATAATATATCAAGCCATCTATAGAGGAAGGATCGAGTGAGAACTAACCAACAACTGGTCCGAAATGGTGGTCACACTACTGGTAGTACCGGTAAAATGGTCTAAAGGTACCGTATAGGTAACAGACGTCTCAGGCATTTGTGATGACATAGGTTGATCAGGATTCACTCCTAGGTTGTCATAAAGATCACGTACTATCAAAGGGATGGAACTAGGGTTAGAAGTTCCAATAGTGTGAGTCAAGGTCCTAAATGATTCACTTTGAAAAATTGGACCTTCGACTCCAGATTTTGCGTTAGGTCCAGTAGGTACTTCCAAATTTTCCTCAACAACAATTTCTCTCGATGAGTTCATCCAAAGCATACGTTGATTTCGTACAACACTTAATGCCGGATTGACAGGGATTCAGAAAGCCTCTAAGGAGTCTAAAACAATTCGAAATCCTTCCAAAGTGTGTGTGCTCCCAACCTCAGAAGCTACTTCGTTGTTGAATACCTCCTAAGGAGAGCCTTTTGGTGAGTTATGAAGCAAATGTTGGTAACCTTCCAAATATTCCAGGGGTATCCCTTGCATCCTACATGAATGAAGAAGGCCGATGTTGGCTGAACCAAGTAAAGAACAAAAAAAATCTACGACCAACTAGAGGAAACAAACAACATTCAATAATAAAGTCTAGGAATCAAACCAAACAAACAAACCTTCTTATTTCGAAGTCACTAGTTGGCGATGAAATCCAACGTTGTGAAATCAAGACAAGAAGGGGATGGGATAAGCGGGTGGAAAAGTTACGTTGACAACCTACTTAACGGACTTACACCTTGGTGCAAGCTCCCACACATAATCGTGGGTATACCCTCCAAGGAGCCAGAGTGAGTTTGGCCAAAGTTGATTCTAGGTACCGTGAAAACTTTCCCCCCCACAGTCACCTTGTGTAAATATCCTAAAGAGATAAAGTTGGGGCCACTCAAATGCCTCATGCCCATAGGAATGGAGCATGGTGGTGAGTGCAACCACGAGAGGTCAATTACGACAGTGAGCAACACGATTTGTGCTCCTTGTCTTATACTTGATGTTGAGATGGAAATGTTGCAGGTATGTGTACCACTTATGATGGAGATCGTTCTGCAACTTCCCCTGTGCCTGTATGAACTATAGAGGCTTGTGATCAGTGTGGATGATTGAATCCTTTCCTAGAATGTGATGTTTCCATTGATAGCAACCTTTTACATTGGAATACATTTCTTTGTCATAGGTGGGGTATTTCCGGACAATATTCGAGAGTGTCTCACTGTGGTATGCTATCATATGACCATGATGAGTGAGAAATACATCTACAACATAGTCTGATGCATCAATCTCAATCTCGAATGGTTGTTTCAGATCGAGTAAGGAGAGTACTGGAGCTGAGCATAAGTGATGCTTCAGATAATCAAATGCTCATTGTTGTTCCTTCCCCCATGTGAAATTTTCATTTCTACCACTGTTGGTCACTTGGATGAGGGTCCATGCAATATGGGAGAATCCCAACACAAACTGTTGGTAGAATTTGACAAGTCCCAACAAGCTTCGAAGCTTAGTTAGAATGGTCGGGGGTGGCTAGTCATAGATGACTTGGATCTTAGCTAGATCCACATGTACCCCATGTTCATCAACAATATATCCCAAGTATTGGGCCCTGTTCATGCCAAAGGAGCATTTTTCCAAGTTGGCATATAGTTTTTGTTGTCGTAGAGTGTTCAAAACCTACTGAATATGCTGCATGTGCTCCTCCCAGGTTCTGCTGAAGATGAGGATGTCATCCAGATATGCCACCCCAAAAGAGTTGGTGAAGGGTTTCAATACATCATCCATAAACCTCATGGAATTTTTTGGTGCATTTGTTAGGAAAAAGGGCATGACCAACCATTCGAAGAGACCTTCTTTATATTTGAAAGTTGTCTTCCATACATCAGTCGGTTCCATGGGAACCTAGTGGTAGCCAAAATTTAGTTCAATCTTGCTGAAGAATGTGGTCCCCTTTAGTTGGTCAAGAAGTTCATAAATTCAGGGAATTGGGTACTGGTTCCTGACTATGATTTTGTTTAATTCTCTATAATAAATGTAGAGCCACTAGGTCCCATATTTCTTCTGCACCATTATAATCAGGGTTCCGCTAGGGGAAGATTTGGGTATTATGTGCCCCTTTTTGAAGAAACTCTTGGATCTGACGCTTGATTTTGTCATTTTCCATCATCGAGCGATGATAAATTGGTCCATTAGGCAGAGGTTCACTGGGGGTTAGATCAATTGTATGCTTGACTTGGAAATGCATCAGTACCCCAGTGGGTGAGGAGAATATGTCTCTGTACTCTTCCACGATTCCATCCACTTACTTCTGCTGCAAAGAGAGGCTTTGTGTAGAGTTCACGGATGTGGTGACAACCTTATAATTATTATGAGAATGGATCATAAAGAAGACGAACTTCATAGTCTATGAAATGAACTTACTGCATTGCTTAATAGAGATTAAATAAATAGCGATAGGCGGTGCTACCATTGGTATCCTGTACAATTTTCTACCCAAAGTAATAATAACATTGCGGTGTCTAGAATCATACAAAATATATCACTTCCAAAAATATGGTTTTCCTAAAACAACATCACAAAATTTAAGGGGAGATGTATCACACAATACCTCATATTTGAAGGGCATGATGCTGTAGGGAAGACAATACTGTTGGTTGACGCGAAGATCTCTTCCTTGGCAAAGCCAACCGATGGTGTAGGGCTACGGGTGCGGTGTCATTGACAGTTCCAATCGCTTTACAACCTCTACTAAGATCAGGTTCTTTAGACTGCTGCTATCGACAATGAAATAAAGTGGAGCCCCCTTTACCCACATCTATGAGTGAAAGAGGTGTTCCCCTTCCTCTGGTTCTTTTGGTTCGCTTGGTTGTACTTTGGTGGTAGAAATAGTGGCATTGGGTTCGACATCAATAATTCACTTTCCTCCTTCCGTATTTGATTAAGAGTCAGAATGTTCCTCTGACTTAGAAGCTTTCAGCTCGACCATCGGTGACTGCTTGGAGAGACATTATTCAGTGTTGTGCCAAGGGATTTTATGGTATTCACACCACTTTCCCATGTCCTTCTTCGACTTGTCATTACCCTTCTTTTGTTGTGGCTTGGACTGGTTGTCCTGAGAGTGACCATCTTTGTTCTGTCCCTTGTTTTTTGGGTTGGGGTTGCCTTTGCCCTGCTTCGACTGTGAGGAGTTTTTAGATCCAAAATTTCTCCTCTTCTGCTTAAATTTATGCTCGATCTTAACAACATATCTATAAGCCGTACCCAATGATGCAATGTAAATAAAATCCATTTCTGTTTGAATGTATCTATTCATACAACCATGGTATTTGAGCACCAAATATCGTTCAGAGTCTTTGATACCCAATTTGGTGCATAGGGTATGGAAAATATTGGTGAAATCTGGTACTGTCTGGTCCCTTTCCTGATGTAGGGTTGTCCATCTTGTGTATTGGTCCTCATAGCTTCCAACAAGGTAGTATTGTTATTTAATGGAATCCCTGAAGGAATCCCATGTCGGGGAGACCAAAAATATTGTAGATTCCTCTATGGACATTTGCTTAGAGTAAGTAACCCACTAGTCCTTAACATGGGGGATGACCTTGACGAGTGAAAAAGTAATATTTTCCCTATAGAAAAAATTGTGGACTGAAAAATACCCTTTGAGCAGATTCGACCATTTATCTATAGCATCTGCATCTATTAGTCCTTCAAATAATGGAATATCAAAATTTGCTTGTACGTTGAAGGGGGTTTCATGGTTGCTTGATGAAGATGCATCTCTTGTGGGCAACCACCGAAGGATCTGTGTAGAGTTGTCCATCATTCAGTTCCTTTGTCGTGCAAGGGATCCTTCGAGAAAAAATTTAAAAGTATCTACTACTCCATCATATTTTTTCACATCACCCATGAGTTGTGGTCAATCTCGGTGCGACCGATCTTGCAAAGGCTTGAATGGTTCAAGTCCCAACTTCTTGTACCTAGATCTTGTCAGGGACATCCACAAAGAAAAATAAATGAAGAGAAGACCGCTATGATACCACTGATCTAGATTTATGAGTGGAAAAAAATAAATAATAGACCGAATACAATAACATCGATATATGGAGTACAACAACAGATATCCAATGAACAATAACTTCTATTGAATAAATAAAATAGGCTGAAACTTTATAACTGCATAGTTGAAAACAATTTGCTCGAATGGTGGTAGCTATCTTTGAGAAGAGACGTGGCTGCTACATGCATCCATCTGAGCAGAATGATTACAATGAGGGTCCAGAGACATTTTTAACATTACTCATGAAAGCCAAAACCCTTGACATCCAAAACTCTAACCCTAGGAGATGAAATGCCAAAAGTTATGTGGGCCCCGATGGGTAAGTTGTGTTGGCATGTTTACAAGAAGAGTGTGCTTTTCATTGATGGCAAGAACAACAAAAATGATGGCATGTCTACAGGAAAGAAAAGAAACAACGATAGCATGCTTACAGTTATTGATGGAAAGAACAACAACGACGAAGGTATGGTTACAGGAAAGAATAATAGCGACGTTGGCAAGTTTACAGTTGGGAGACAACAATGGAAAATAGGCAGGCAAGGAAGATTAGCAACGATGATGGCATGGAAATATTAGAAGCGTAAACTCCATTGCAGAGTTTCGGATACCGGGAGTTGGAGGAGTCAAGAGTCGAGACTCTTCATCATAGGAGTTTTGAAGTTGCGAAAAGCGAAATGCCGAAATCCCGAAACAAGCACATCATCAAAGAATCCATTTCGGAGTTTCGCAGACTGGGAAATCAAAGGTGAAGCATAAAATCCATTTCAGATTTTTGGATACCGAGAGTTGGAGGAGTCAAGAGTCGAGACTCTTCATCACAGGAATCCCGAAGTTGCGAAATGCGAAACGTCGAAATCCTGAAACAGGCACAACGAAAGCTCGTGAATTTGTGAAATGATCTTGGCTGTTGAAGCCAGAGGACACATGGTGAAAGATTGGAATTTCGATGACTGAAAGGTCAAAGGAAGGAGAGATCTAACCTCTCTAACTCACGATATGCGAAATCATGAAATAATCCTAGCCGTCGGATCGAGGATTGATCTGGACCATTGATCAGACACGATGAAGGCCTATGAAGTTTTGAAATCATGATAAGATCTAGACCATTGGTTCCATAGGACACGTGGAAAAATATCATCATTTCGCTGACTGGAAATTCAAAGGAACAGGGTTCCCTAACCTCTCAAACTCGCGATATGCGAAATCGTGAAATGTCGAAATACCTTCAGATCATTTCGGGGTTCGTGACTGGAGTGTCGAAACACTTCATCACAGAAATGCTGAAACACCAAAATATGTTTCCGAATAAGGTCGTGGTCACAACCAGTGGTCACATCTGCGGAAGATGGAGGAAGGAGCTAGTGCAACCAAGCTCTATTTCGGTGATTATGACTTGGAGTGTCTAGTCCCTTCATCATAGGAATGCCAAAATGAAAAATTGTGAAAGAACTTTATGGATAAGTGCTTGGTCACCACCGGTGGTTACATCATCAAAGAGCTATAGAGAATATCTCGAAGAGAGAAGCTCCATTTCGGAGTTTGGGACATGGAGAGTCGAGACAACTCTTCACAGAATCTCTGAAATGCGAAATCTGAAATGCGTGTTCAAAATTGGCCCCTGGTCATAACATATGGTCACATCGACGAAGGCTCAAGGGAGGATCTAGCACAAAGTTAATATCCATTTCAGAGATTGCGACTTGGAGAGTCGAGATGCCTCACAACACAGGAATGCCGAAATACTGCAATACCAAAATGCGAAATGGAAAAATCAACGCGAGACCCTGTGCTTGTAATCCAATAGTGTTGGATACTTGGAAATCTGATCAAAGGGCTACTGTTGCTCTTCATGATTAATTGTTCAGTTATGATTCAGTTAGTAGAACCGAATCATGGTTCTTGGACGGTTGGTGTTTCGGTTGTTGAAGTGTTGTTCTAGGGATTTGAGGGGTAACTTAAGGGGTTGTAGTGTATAAAAGAAACATGTAGTGACTGTGTGTGGTTGGTTGTTCTGAATGAAAAAGGAGTTGAATAGTAAAGAAGGGAAAATTACAGTATGTGCAATGTGAGACCAACAGTATGCGCAGAGTGAGATAAAACTCAGAGATGAGTAATAGATGAGGAATAAACAGAAGCAAGATGCAGTTTTCTTTTTTTGAGGCTTGAGCGAGCGAAGTAGAGAAAAAGTGGAGTGGCGGTGAACAACCCAATGAGCAGAACCATGGCACGTTGAAGAGCATGCAGGGGCACTGTGCATGGAGGATGAAGAAGGTGCACAGATAGTATGAATACACAGAACAAAGAAGAGATGGAGGCTGTTGTTGAGAGTGATTTAGGTGTGTAGAAGGAGGCAGAGTGCAACAACTAAAATGCACAGAAGAGGAATGGTGCATAGAAGGGACATGGCATGCAGAGCATAAAGCGCAGCAGAAGCAAAGAACAAAGATGCATAACTGAGACAATAAAATAAGATTGAGGTGCATTTGTAGAGAAAGGCAGAAGAACAGAAAGCGCAAGAAGATGTAGGCAGAGAGACACTGATACAGAAGAGTAGAGCAGCATAACAGAACAATGATAAGCCTGGTAAGCCAATGACAACTATTGAATCATTGTAATAAGTTTCAGTAGAAAATATTTATATTTCAGGGTGGTAGGGAGGTGCTAGGGAGGACTGTTGTCCTTAGAGGTTCAAGTGGGTGCTTGAACACAGGGAGTTGTAGCTTCCATCTGGTTGCAGCTAGAGAAACCAGGGTGGCAGGGTGGTGCAAAGGAGAACTGTTGTTCTCTGTTATACAGGTTGGTGCTTGTGTGACTGGAAGTTGGTGCTTCCATCCAGTTGGTGCTAAAACACTTAGGGAGTTGTTTCTTCCTTCTAGTGGGTGCTAGAGAAACCAGGGACTTGGTGCTTCCTTCTAGTGGGTGCTAGAGAAACCAGGGAGTTAGTGATTCCTTCTAGTGGGTGCTAGAGAAACCAGGGAGTTGGTGATTCCTTCTAGCAGGTGCTAGAGAAAATAGAGAGTTGGTGCTCTCAGCAAGTTGCAGCTTGAAAAATAGAGGTTGTAGCCTCACAATGAGTTGGAGCTCATATGTATGATAATGTACAGAATGTAAAGATTACTTAT
>JASDQU010028625.1:41810-54558 GCA_032191745.1 Picea mariana
AGTTAGTATAACCGAATCATGGTTCTTGGACAATTGGAATTTCGGTTGCTGAAGTGTTGTTCTAGGGATTTGAGGGGTAACTGAAGGGGTTGTAGTGTATAAAAGAAACATGCAGTGACTGTGTGTGGTTGGTTGTTCTGAATGAAAAATGAGTTGAACTGTAAAGAAGGGAAAATTACAGTATGCGCAGTGTGAGACCAATAGTATGCATAGAGTGAGATAAAACTCAGAGATGAGTAACATATGAGGAATAGACAGAAGCGAGATGCAATTTTATTTTTTTGAGGCTTGAGCGAGAGAAGCAGAGAAAAAGTGGAGTGGCATTGAACAACCCGATGAGCAGAACTATGGCACGTTGAAGAGAATGCATAGGCACTATGCATGGAGGATGAAGAAGGTGCACAAATAGTATAAATACACAGAACAGAGAAGAGATGGAGGTTGTTGTTGAGAGTGATTTAGGTGTGTAGAAGGAGGTAGAGTGCAGCAGCTGAAATGCATAGAAGAGGAATGGTGCATAGAAGGGACATGGCACGCAGAGCATAAAGCGCAGCAGAAGCAAAGAACATAGATGCATAGTTGAGACAGTAAAAGAGGGATGAGGTGCATTTGTAGAGAAAAGTAGAAGAACAGAAAGCACAAGAAGATGCAGGCAGAGAGATAGTGATACAGGAGAGCAGAGAAGAATAACAAAACAATGATAAGCCTGGTAAGCCAATGACAACTATTGAATCAGTGTAATAAGTTTCAGTAGAAAATATTTATATTTCAGGGTGGTAGGGAGGTGCTAGGGAGGACCATTGTCCTCAGAGGTTCAAGTGGGTGCTTGAACATANCTTAGGGAGTTGTTTCTTCCTTCTAGTGGGTGCTAGAGAAACCAAGGAGTTGGTGCTTCCTTCTAGTGGGTGCTAGAGAAACCAGGGAGTTGGTGCTTCCTTTTAGTGGGTGCTAGAGAAACCAGGGAGTTGGTGCTTCCTTCTAGTAGGTGTTATAGAAAACAGAGAGTTGGTGCTCTCAGCAAGTTGCAACTTGAAAAACAGAGGTTGTAGCCTCACAATGAGTTGGAGCTCATATGTATGATAATGTATAGAATGTAAAGATTACTTATCATACCAAGAAGAAGAGGTTTTTACCCTTTATGAGTTTCCTCAAGAAATATCTGTCTCTATATATTTCATATGTGTGATTGATGTTGAATGTTCTATTGCTTAATTCCATGAATTATTGTGATTGTAATTGAGTTCTCTGTAAAGAGTTTAAAATAAGCATAATTGTTTAAGCACGGTAACAACTGATTCACCCCCCCTTCTTAGTTGTCCAACAAGTTGGCACCTCAACTTCCCGGGGTCGTAACTTTTTCATACGACCTCCGTTTTAGGCGTGTGATAGCTCGTTGGAAAGGTGTTTTCTAGAAATACACATTATGTAGTCAAATTATGACTCCATCTATATTTTTATTATGTCAAGTCAAAAAAACATTGTTTATGGCCCCAAAATGACCCAAGAAGTACATAAAGATGTACTGACATGAAAAATTCCAAAGAAAGCCAGTTGGATTAGGTGGGTGGCCACCAATATCCACCTTGAAGTTGTGTAGGGATTCAAACAACCCTGAAAGTGTAGAACCCACAATTACAAAGAATTACAAAAGAACGTGTTGAACTAAAACTGTCAAAAGGCACTAGTTGGAATAGGTGGGTGGCCACCAATATCCACCTGAATCACCATTCCCATTACACAAAAACCTTACACTTCACAATTGCAACAACCTCAAGAAAAAAATCCTCAAAGTTCCACTTTACATATACAATAGTCCCAAGCACCCCAAATTCCTCCCTATCTGGAGAGATTAGCCATAGAAAAACTTGTTGCCCAACCAGAATTTGACTTAGAAGTGGAATTGGAAAATGGTTTTGTCAAAATTTCCTTGTTTAAATATATAAAGGATGTCCCCATATATTCTAAAACTATTAGGGATTTATGCATTTAAAAACCATGAAGAAAACAAAAAGAGCACCTCACAATCCAAGTAGCGGGACAACTAACTGATTTGATGTCTGGAAAGACTGTGATGGAAAAATATGTAGATATATGAAACCTAATAGTCACTGTCTTTATCAATAAATATCCCTTAGCTAACACCCTCATTTATCTATGGGCTGCCATTAACATTATGACTGTCCCAGCCATGGGAAAATTGCAATTGGAAAAACGCTGACCCACTACCACTGTTCTAGAACTTGTTGATAAATCTAGGGTCAAGCTCACTGGAGTCTTGGATGATATCATAGTAACCTTGGATTCATGGGAGTATCTCATGGGTTTCTCAATGATACAACCCAATACCACCATGGATGGTCACCTAGTGATCCTTGGAAGGCGATGGTCAACCACAACTGATTGTCGTAGGTCTAGAGAGATAACCATATCTAATGGGATATCCATGAAGAAAATGATCCTTTACCCACTAGGTAGATATGTAATGGAAGATTCCCCAGAGGTAAAATATCCTTATGAAGAAGACAAGACTGTATGCCCTCTTTTGACCATTGAAGAATCCAAAAATTGAAAAGATCCCATAGAAAAAAACTTGCTAGACCAATTTATTTCTGTTGAAATTTTGGCATGCTCGTTTAACCATAGAAAATGTCACATCATTGTCACCTAACCATGGGCATTCACATATTCCACCCTCGAGCACACTAACCTTTACTTAGAGTAATTTCGGCAAGCCTACTCCAGAACCAACAGACAAACCCTAGTTGTTAACTGCAACAACAACTCAAGACAAGTAGAGCACTCCTTCTCCAAGGGTAGCACACAAGAGAGAGTCTCCATATCCACAAAACAAGTACCATAAAAAACTATAGCAACTGCAACTGCACTACTCTCTCTCTCTCTCAAACTTGTGCCATACTTAGCAAAAATATCACCAAGAATATCACCAAGAAAATCACCAAGAGAGAGATAAGACCAAGACCAAGAGATGATCACGTGCCCTTATTCCTCCTTGTAGCTGCAGTTGCAGGTTGTTGACGGGCGAAATTGACCGTCCGTCAATTGAGAGAGTGGAACCGGTCCGGGGTTGTCTAATAACCCAAGCCGTTTGGAATGAACCACCTTGACGGGTTTAGCGGCTCCGTTATCCAATCTAAGGTCCTAAAAGAACAAAAGAAAAACTAATCTAAACTAACTAATCTAACTAAAACTAGATAAAACAAATTAAACTAACTAACAATAAAACTAACTAACAAATAAACTAATCTAATTAAAACTAACTACTAAACTAACTAAACTAAAACTAATTATTAAAACAAACTAAACTAATCTAACTTTATATATAATCTACTAATTACTACTATTCTAACTCTAGTTAACTATCTATCTAACTACTAACTGCAATATAACTTATTCACAAAATATACAATATTGACAATTTACAGATTTAATTAAAACCTGCAAAACTCATTAATATTCTGCCCTAAGACAGTAAAAGATAATTTTTTATTTTTATAGTTTTATGAACAAGAAATAAAACAGAAAGCTATGCTAGACTAAATCACTGACCTGAACTACAAATATATCAAATCAAATCAACGAAAATAATCACAAACTAACCTGGAAATACGCTCCAGATTTGTCCTGTGTATGATGACTGTACTAGCAGATTGGAGGAAGGAAACTCGCACTGAATAATCCAGAAGCTTCTCATAAACGATAGCTGCAATGCTCTTTAAGTTTGTTTACAGGACAAACAAGACATAAAAATCATAACAATTATATGATTTATAAATTTCTGCAATTAGGTAAACCTATTATGCAAAAACTTACACTTAATAATTCAATTGATGAAGAAGAGAAATCTGTCATTCACAAACTGAATCAAGTAATTGCTATGTTTTTAAATACTGGAAGAAATCAGATATGGATCATATTAATTAAATCATATCACTTTGCAAAAGACTAAGATAGCTAAAGTAGTCATTAATCAAATGCAATTTGATAAACATAAACATGAAACAAAAGATTGATATTATGAAAGCTAAAGCTATAGCAGAACATCAATTTTCGTCTTAGTATCTATTAGATATCCATATCCTTGTTCTCCCACGAATGAGGATGACTGTTATTACAAAAAATAATAAGTATTTAAAGGTTTTTCACAGGGTAAAACCTCCCTGTGGAAGTTATAAAACTGTTTACATGAATCTGGGAAGATATTCCAAAGTTGTCTAAACTAGGAAACTAAAATAAAACTAAAACATCCAAATATCCTCTAAACTGTCCATCAAATCCCATGCAATTCGAATTAACCTGAAAAGGACCAAAAATGAACAAATTAGAAGGATCTTTTATTAATAAATGATAGAAAATTTAATTCTGTAGACTAGCTACAGAATCCTCTGATTCTGTAGCTAGTCTAAATAAAGATACATAATCAGAATTGAAATTAATTGAAAATCTTTGAAGGAGATTTAATTCAATTATCATTTAATAGCCATTTGAAAACGATTTATTCAATTGGAGCTTGATAAACCATTTGAAATCAAAACAGAATCATAAAATCATTCAACTCTGTTCGTTTAATTACCACAGAATCGGGTCTAAAAGAATCATAATCAAATAGCCGAGAAACCGTTTGATATCCAATGCAATCAATAAAAACAAATCTAATGCATTTGTTATGCCGTTATACCAATAGGAGATATGATCAAATCGAACTGAATCGTTTACAATTCGTTGTGACGACATAGCAAACGAAAACGTAACAAGGTGTATCATAGTGCGTACGAGATACCCGATCATTTGTTTTTGCAAACTGGGGTAAGCAAGATCAATTACATTCAAACGAATCGTAACCGAATTTGGTAAAAAAAATAACACAGTCCATCAATTCGTTTCATAACCAATCGAATCCAACAGTTGTGAAATCTTTTGATATCAATTGAAATGATTATAATCAAAACAAATGGAAAGCAACTATTACGCTGCCCTGTCAACAGGAAATATGACTTCGACAAGATCATTCCAATCGTTAGGACTGAGTTGACACAACAAACTGTTCATGCCATAAATAGATCAATTCAAATTTGGCGCAAAAATCAATTTAAAATAAGATCATAACAGGCTTGATTGACTGGCAGTAGAATTCATAATTTGTTATGGCCAATTGGGCAAATAGGGTTGATCGACTTTGATCAAAATGAAATCGTTCTAATCAACGAATCAATCGGCTGAGGTTTAGCATAGTTGTCACGAATCGAACCCATTCCATGATTCAGGCACACCTGTACAGACTTAAATGAACATATTGTTTTTATAAAAACAGAGTAGTTGGTTTTCCAAATTAAAATCGAACAGGGAAATATCTCAATTTTGAACATTGTAAGACAGAGCATATCGTAACAACCAACTCCATCAAATCGTTTACCAAACATAGCATATAGATCATAACAAAATCAAATCCGAATGCGATTGTGTTCTAAACTGAGTATTAAAAATTTCCTTTTCAAATCGGATACAACCCAATTCAGTCGAAGACACACTATTAATAAGGAAAACCAATCAATCAAATTCAAATGAGGACCACTCAAATCCAATCAAAATCTATCGATCGCTATACTGGGAATGATCAGATCGTATATCGGATCGAAATTTCTTTTTATTCAAGACAAAACTATATATAGAATGCACACAATTATAATAGAGCCATTCAAGATGTAAACAGAACCGTTTAAAAACTGAATTCAAACCATTACATCAACCTAGATTATTTACAAAAACAAAACGATGTCAAAACCATACCTGTGTAGCGACGAGGCTGCTTGATTATGCCAGCTTGGAATTTACAACAGCCGTGGCAGATTCCACGTTTTTGAACAGGATGGAGCTGGTTGTCTTTTGCTTTTTATCTGTTGCTTGAAGCTTGGCTTTTTGACTGGTTAGCAGTGCAATATGGTCTTCTAGTGATTGAATCTTTGATTGGAGTATAGGAACATCAATATAATATCGTTCTAACCATGAATTGCATTGGTCACAGGGTGACTCTGTGGGTTTCAAGGGTTTTGACAAATGACCGAGGGTTTTACGTGGCAAATTAATACCCGGGTAATTAGGATCGTCCTTTAGGCAGGGGGGTAGGTTTGATACAAAATCATAAGGGGGTTCGGGACATAAACCCTGCGAGTAGGGGTACTCGCTAGCTAGAAAACGCTCAATATCAGAATCAGAATCCTCACTTAGGATGATAGGGTTAGACTCGACAGAGGGTTTTGGTTTGTTTCTGGCCATTCTCGAAATGAGCTGGGCATTCCTTTTCCCTTTGGCATTAGCAACGAGGTTTGCCTTGAGATTTTTGCTCATAGGATTTTTAATGGCTTCTGAACTCTTAGTTACAGTGTTGGGTAAGTCGATAGGAGACTCGGCCGAGAGTTTAGGTAGTAGAATATGTAAGGGTACAGGCGGTTCGGCCTTGGTTTCAATTACCACAGGTTTATCAACCTGTATAGGGTCGGTGTCTTCAAAGCCATTACAGGCGATGAAGGCCTTCCAACTATCACCAAGCAAACTCAAATGATAAACAATGATGAGCTTAATAAGCCCATGGTGGAACAGGCTGTTGTCAGCCTTGTGCCTCTTAAACTTTTTAGACATTTTATACAGGCTCCGATGAAAGTAGAAAGGCATGTTTAGAGGATACCCTATAAAAATCATCAGCAGACGTAGGTGGTAAAGGAACACAAGTCCGTATCGACCTTCATAGGTCACAAACTACTTGACTAGCATTAATAAATCATGCCATCGTGGTTTGAGCATAGATACGGGCATACCTCTGTCACAAGAGGTGACCTTGCGTGATAGAAACAACAATGTCCACGGCACTTCCTCGACCTTGCAGTTCTTAAACCAGCGCTGTCCTGAAGTAGGTAACCTCGTGGCTGAGCTGATAAACTGTTCATCAATCTCTAATTGTATGTCGCCTACCTTGGCTCGACAACCATCGAAGGTCATGGCAAATTGTCGAGCTACACAAAGGTTAAAACCCTCAAATCATTTCACGAAGGTAAGCCATCCACTGTCTTCCAAATCTTGGTGGGCATTTTCAAACATTAACAGGGCTTGATTGCCATTGGGCTCAACTTGCACGACTGGTGCCATGGAGCCGAACACATGGTAGGGGAAGGGTTTGGATTCACCAACACACACAGGAGCAGAGCTACCCGAGCCAACAACAATGAACGAACAAAAGGGATAAGCATAAATGCGAGCATGCGAAGGTGGTAGAGTCTGCCATGCAAAGAATTAATTATCCAAGTACAACCGCCGATTTTCATAGTTGTTCACTCCATAATAATAGTTCAACCATTAAGTCATGTGTACAACCAATAAAATCAAAGGTGTATACCAATGCGCGCAAACGTTATACCATAATGTTTAAACATCCGACATATAAATCAAAACCCAAAATCAACTATGCGCCAATGTATATAATCAAAAGTTTAACCAAGGTGCCAAACGATATTCATATAGTTGACAAGCCAATAAGTTATGAAAAGATTACCATAAGGATTATATCATATATATATAAAAAATTTAATCATAACCCCTATGCATTTTCATAGAATCAATGATCAGGCAAGTCATATAAAGTGCAAATCCAAAGGCTAAATGCCTTACAAACTCAATAAAACCAAGTTATACAATCAATTGAAGTATGAGAACCAATTAGAGGATTTTGCTAATTGTATAATGATCAATAAAAGATAAGCGCAATAGGCATAATGACATAAAAGATATTGACAGTTCAGATAATGATCGAAAAACAACTTCGAAAGGAGAAGTTTTCACACTTACAGTTGTGAAAACTTAACGAAGACAAATGTGCAAATGTCGCAAAAAATGAAAATGTCGTTTATTTGAAAATTGCGACAAAACTTGATGCTTGCAAGACATATGTGTAGGCAGCTTACAGGATCATAAAAAAAAAGTGAATTGGCTGCCAACAATGGCGACACACTGGAAGAAGAAGTTATCTCTGCCAAAAGAAGCAAATTCAGATTAGGACAACAAAGATAATTTCAACTCAAAAATAACAACCAGAAAATCGTACAAACATCATCATTAATCATATTTTCCAGCAGTGTTTTAAAAGATGAAAACCAATAACAGTCTTAAGATCAGCAAGTCACGATATTAAAGATAAAATCTCCAATACTGTTGGCATAGCCACTGCTGCCAGTAGGCGTCCATAGCCTCGACAGGGTTTCCATTTAACCCACTCTGACATCTGTATCCTGTTAAGAAGTTCTGGATCAGAATAAAGGACATTAAAGAGGTTTCTTTTTTTTGCAATTTTTCATATACCCGGCATTGCTTCGCTGCTAGCGGGCTTGTTCAGTACCCCGACAAAGTTATCTTGGCGTCATGTGTGCATTTACCCGCTGCCAACAGACCTGTTCATCATCCCGACGGGTTTACAAACACTTCCCACAGCTCTTATTAATAATTTATTTTGTTTTTCTTTTATAAATATATGGCTGAGCGGGGTGACAATGAAAATCTTAATATTTTAACATATTTTTTAACCTCATCAGAATCTTTTTTAGGACTGTCCTTTATTTAGATCAAGAGATGTTTTATTGACAAAAACAACTTCCTAAGACAGGGAGACATCTTCTGAGTCATTCCTTTACGGAAAAGGGACAGCGTAAAAAGATAATAGATGATCATGACCAGCTTTGCTCAGAGATCAAAATCAGTCAACTTCTTTAAAACAACAGACTTTTCCAACATAGATATAAATTTCAGAAATATATCATTGATTTTCATACAATTTTTTCAGAATTTATTTCAGCAAAGGAATTTTCTATCGTCTTTGTATGAATAGCTGAGTAATGCAGGTAGGTGTATTTCCAAAAGCAAAAACTGGTAAGCATAAGGGAGAAATCCAAACACACCAGCGAAGAAGAAAAAAAAAATTGGAAAGCAAAGAATTCCAAAGAACAAAAACAAAAAACAAATATGCACAGAAAGGTGCATCTGAAAACCTCATGCAACAATCCCCTGAGAAACTGAAAGAAAGTAGGAAAATCCTGAATGATGGGAAAGCAGTCCTACTCATGGTATCTTGGGTCAGGGTTGATTTAAATTCATTTATCTCTTTACTTTCCTTTTAATATTTGCATGACGATACCGCATTTTTGAAAATAAATGTTCAACTAGAAGTAAAGAGAAAAAAGGTCAAGGGGACTTCCCTGACAACATTCGTATCATGGTTCTCATGGTGCGCCCACTTGCGTGCATGACTGCATTATTACAAAGAGAAATAGTGAGAAATAATATTACAAGAAAACCTATTCCTAAACCCACCCTAACTATTAAATAAACCAGAATACTATGTGAAGTCATGTTTCCAATGTAGCCATCGGAGTAACTCTAATCCTGCAATGAAAACATGATCAAGAATTACTAATAAGAGTGGTAATATATCAACAAATGACAGAAACATATCACACTTACCTTCATAATCATCATCTAAAAATAAAGTAAGCATGATTTCACCATTTCCTTGGATATTCTTGTTGTACGAATCCTCTAGCCATTGCGCAATCTTGTCGTGATGAGGGTCATAATGGCATAGGCGAGTGTAAGTAGTTTTGAAAAATTTGTCAGGATCACGAGGAAATGGAATAACCATCAGCCGAGGCTGAAATGCCCCATCCTCCTTGCAATTCTCTAAGTGTTCGTTAATTTCTTCACATGGAGGATCTAAAAGAAATATGTCACGCCTACTTCCAAGATACTTGGGTAAAAAGAAAGCAAGCACAACCTTGTATTTATTGTGAAATTTTTTCATATATGAATATTCAAGCCATCCTAAGATCCTGTCACAAAAATGGGGAGACAAACCATGACTTTGATGAAACGAATATATCAATGGAAATCTCATCATAGGAGGATTCGTGCAATCGATTAGATCATTGGTTTGAATGTTTCCTTCGATGTGATTGATCATTTCAAAATGTGAATCATCAACATTAAGATTCGAGCTAATCAAAGAACGAGTATGAAACTTAGAATGTTTGATCTCCATAAAATATAATGCGTTGTCTTTTTCAACAATAAACTGTGTAAAATCATCTCGCAACATGTCCTCTTCCCATGTGAGTGATGAACGTGAACAAGCATCAAATCCAAGTTTATCAATGTTAGGTTTGGAATTGATTTCACCAAAATTTAGCATATCGAAAGGATATGACTGTGGTGGAAAAGAGTAGGATGTTGTAGGTAAGATGTCAAGTCCACCAGAATCTAGGAATAGATCATGATATAAAGAATAAAAGGAATCAGAAATAAGCAGATAAAAAGAATCTCTTGAACTATGATACTCAACAATGGTATTCTCAAGACAATTCTCTTCACTTTCTTTAAAACTCTTACTCTGTTTTGGTGACGAATTCCTTAACATAATATGATCATTTGGATTTGCCTTTTTAGATAATTCAAAATTTATGTGACCAACATCTAGTCTTTCCTGTGAACAAAGTGCATTTTGAGGATGAAGGTTTAAAGTTTCTTCTTCTTGTTGCATAACTTCTTCTCTAATCAGTTTCATAGGAGTACTAGAACTTTCAAGAAGATTTTCGTTGCTTAAGTGTTCTTCAATGACTGATTTTAAATGTTGATTAGAGCATGAGTTACAAGAATGAGGGCATTCACCTTGAGTTGGTGGCAAATCATCTTCCATACTAGTCTTAGACTGAAAATACAATGATTCAAAGGAAAAACCGATTTGGTTGTCTATAAGAACCTGATCAATAGATTCTAACTCCCTGGCT
The DNA here is from genome assembly GCA_032191745.1 of Picea mariana. Classification (NCBI taxonomy): domain Eukaryota; kingdom Viridiplantae; phylum Streptophyta; class Pinopsida; order Pinales; family Pinaceae; genus Picea; species Picea mariana. The sequence goes on from JASDQU010028625.1 coordinate 52,649, forward strand.
TGTTCAACATTATCGAAAGAATTTTTCTCTTCTTGCGAAGAAAATTGTTCTTGCAATTGAGTGATAGGATTTGCAATTGGTTCTTCATTTGTGATTGAACATGATTGGATGGAAGGGATGGAAGCATCATAGAAGAGATTTAATGCCAATGACATGTCATCGAGATTAAATTTACAGAGGATATGATAGACTTTTGTCAAAAAGGCTTCTGAAGATGGATCGCTGTTGATTAGCGAAGTATGAAATTATTCACATAATTGATCAAAATTATAAATTTCAAAAGCATCTAGAAACTCATCTACAAATTGAAACCAATAAAAAATGTGACATGCTGGAAAGGATTCAAACCATTTTTTGATTCGACCTCTAAAAGTAAAAGTGAATAGACTGCATAAAACTCCTAAATCTGAGATGTCATGTTTGATGCCGTTGCACCAAAGCTTGTTAAGGTGGTCTTTAGCAGATGTATTGCCTTCACCATCAAAGGTGAGTTTGGACAAGCAAGAGACTGTCTCGGTGGGAACATCGGGTAATGAGAAGTTGAAAGCATGTTCCAACACAGTGGTTTGGGGAGCCATGAGGGAAATTGAATACATTTAAAAATAAAATCTCCTACAAGGCCAGCTTGTCAGTCGTCCCTCCTTCTAGCGCCATTTGTTGATGGGCGAAATCGACCGTCCGTCAACTGAGAGAGTGGAACCGGTCCGAGGTTGTCTAATAACCCAAGCCGTTTGGAATGAACCACCCTGATGGGTTTAGCGGCTCCGTTAGCCGATCTAAGGTCCTAAAAGAACAAAAGAAAAACTAATCTAAACTAACTAATCTAACTAAAACTAGATAAAACAAATTAAACTAACTAACAATAAAACTAACTAACAAATAAACTAATCTAATTAAAACTAACTAAACTAAAACTAATTATTAAAACAAACTAAACTAATCTAACTTTATATATAATCTACTAATTACTACTATTCTAACTCTAGTTAACTATCTATCTAACTACTAACTGCAATATAACTTATTCACAAAATATACAATATTGACAATTTACAGATTTAATTAAAACCTGCAAAACTCATTAATATTCTGCCCTAAGACAACAAAAGATATTTTTTGATTTTTATAGTTTTATGAACAAGAAATAAAACAGAAAGCTATGCTAGACTAAATCACTGACCTGAACTACAAATATATCAAATCAAATCAACGAAAATAATCACAAACTAACCTGGAAATACGCTCCAAATTTGTCTTGTGTATGATGATTGTACTAGCAGATTGGAGGAAGGAAACTCACACTGAATAATCCAGAAGCTTCTCGTAAACGATAGCTGCAATGCTCTTTAAGTTTGTTTACAGGACAAACAAGACATAAAAATCATAACAATTATATGATTTATAAATTTATGCAATTAGGTAAACCTGTTATGCAAAAACTTACTCTTAATAATTCAATTGATGAAGAAGAGAAATCTGTCATTCACAAACTGAATCAAGTAATTGCTATGTTTTTAAATACTAGAAGAAATCAGATATAGATCATATTAATTAAATCATATCACTTTGCAAAAGACTAAGATAGCTAAAGTAGTCATTAATCAAATGCAATTTGATAAACATAAACATGAAAGAAAAGATTGATATTATGAAAGCTAAAGTTGTAGCAGAACATCAATTTCTGTCTCAGTCTCTATTAGATATCCATATCCTTGTTCTCCCACGAATGAGGATAATCGTTATTACAAAAAATAATGAGTATTTAAAGGTTTTCCACAGGGTAAAACCTCCCTGTGGAAGTTATAAAACTGTTTACATGAATCTGGGAAGATATCCCAAAGTTGTCTAAACTAGGAAACTAAAATAAAACTAAAACATCCAAATATCCTCTAAACTGTCCATCAAATCCC
>JASDQU010028627.1:31869-42106 GCA_032191745.1 Picea mariana
AAGCGGGGATATTTCCACCATGTCCATTTATGTTTGATTTATCTTATTTTTAACCCAATTAAGTCATTTCCAATTTAGTATTTTTCTCCCAAGAATATAAATTTAAAAAAAAATTGTAATTTTGTTTTTTAATTAAAAAACCAACCTAATTTACATGCCATGGATTTTTAATTGCAGCATATATAATATAATGGAACCCTAATACAATGTAAACTGCTCAGAACAAAAACAGGAAGATCAAAACCCCAACCCACCACAACCACCCAATGCAAACACTAAAATTGAGGAGAGGTTGGTTATATTAAGAACCCTTGAGGAACCATTAAGGGACAATAGAGATTCTAGTATAGTATCATTGGCCACTTCTTTGCACATCATTGTGAAGTCCATTGCAAGTTCCCAAGGGAAATTGACCTCTATTTCTAATTATAGGGTGGGTATTTCAAAACAACAAATATTGTTTGTTTTTAGGGATCCTAGAAATGGACAAGAACTAAAAGAAACACATCTCCATTGAATTGTGCATCCATCCCTAGATTAGTCAAAACTGGATGGATAGGTGTTATATGTTTTTTGATAAACCTCCTTGTAATAACAAGGAGATGCCTTTATATTTTATGAGAAAACTATGGGCCGAGTTTATTTAGGGTAAGCATGTCAACTACTTTGACATTGATGAATTTCAGGGGGTGGGTCGAGGGTCCACACAGGACCGAGAGCATGTTAGACATGACCCCATGTTAATTCCTCGTCCCCCAAGGTGAAGGCCCGACCCACCCACCCAACATACTGCTATTGTAGAGAGCTTGCAACATGTACAACTGGCCATTTCATCATTGAATTGTAGCCTAGTGAAACACAATAGCTTTGTTGCACTATCTTGGGAGGAGGTGCCTACCAGTGACATTGATAGAGGGGTTGGAGCTTCAACATGCACATGAGAGTATAGTGAGGAGAGGGCACATGGACATAGAAACCGTCCATGTGAGCCTCAAAGATGCTCGAAATCTGGTAGACATGTTATGGGCCTATAGAGCCCGGTGGACAACATAGCTTCATGGAGGAGGTTAGTATATTAACCCTCTATATGTTCTTCATCGTTATATATTTATTTTGTATTTTGTGTATCTATATTTATATTTTAACGTATGTTGTTTTATAGTTGTTACGTATGATTTGTAGACCCTCTACGTCGATGGATGCATCATTTCCTAGCCCCACCATTTATGTAGTGGTGGAGGTATCATGTTCACTAGGTGCACCCCACACACATGTATGTATCACATTTGATAAATTCACCATGGACATTTCTTTATTTTATGACATCCTCAAATTTTTAATTTTCTCGTGTTTCTACAGGATTTGGACTAGGAGATGCCAGGGAATTTCCATTTGGGATGGAAAATTCACCTATGTTACAAGTAGCATTGTAGAGTTAAATATCGTATAATTCTCAATTATTTGTGTTTTCTTTTTGGAATTTTACTATTTGGTACTAATAGTTTAATTTTATTAATATGTATGCAGGTTGTAGATATATTTGCTAGATATAGCACTATTTCACTCTCTGGGTACCTAGGCGTTGCTTATGGGATACCTTCCTCCATTCCTAGGGAGTTGCAATCACTTGTACATCCTATGAGGGTCTATTGCATCCCACCCTCAACATCAATCTTATTGCACACATCCTCAATAGATTCATACATAGGGCACCCATCCACACCACTTGTATGCCACCCACCCCCACCACCATTTCCATCGGCCCCATCGTCTGAGACTGTCACAATAGAGGTGATCTTGGAGTAGGTCATAAAATCTAGTTATCTATCTACAAGTAAATCTCCATAGAGGCCTGAGATGTTCATTGTGAGATAATCCATCAATGATAAAAAAAATTGTTTCATAAATTTGATTTTATGCATATTTGTTTAATTTTATTGACTTAATCCTTGTAAGTGATGTAGTGTTTCATCACAGAGATATAGGGGTCACAGAGGAGGGTAACACCCTCACAAATTACAACATCATATGTGGTGAGTTGTCTTAGGTTAAATTACAAAGTATCATTTTGTATGTCTATTAATTCTTTGAGGAAAAGAATTGTAACACTGTTTATTATTTGTGAACTCTCCAAAACATCGAAGAATGCTTAGGACTAGAACCTCTTGAGGTGCTTCCTCTATCAAGAGAAGAAAGACAAATTTCCAAGATGGTCTTGAGGGTGGTGAGGGTGGTAGTGTTTAATGATTGACCAACTACAACCATTTTGTATCTAGGCCATCATATGGATGTTTTTGATGTTAGGAAACTTGTTGTCGCTTTGAATATTGGGCACGACTTGCCATTTTGTAAAAAATATACAATTTAGACATTGTTTAATACACACACACACACACACACACACACACACACACACACACATTCCATGACATGGTTTTTATGAATATCATTGTGTCTGTATTTTATGTTGATTAATATATGAATTTCAAAGTGTATGAATGTTGTGTGTATTAATCCCTTGATTTTTTTCTAATGTGATTATAAATACTTGCATTATTCATTAAGGAATATATTATGGTGGAAAATATTGCTAAGTTCTAAATCCATACACAATTAATGGTTCTCAAGTAGCATTTCTTGCTAATCAACAATGTATCTCTACATCATCGTTATATCATTCCTTCTAAATTATTTGCATGAATTTTTTGGATATCCATATTCTAACTCGCAACCAATAATATGGACTACCTCTTGAATTATATCCATCTAAATCCAATGACAATACACACTCAAGTAGTGGTCACTTGAAAATATTTTGACCTAAAAAAATACCATATTACAATAATTTATTATATAAATAAATTTTCTTATTTATCTTCTACATAATTGTAAATCACTTAACAATCTCAACTCAATATTATGTCAAATTAACCTCCATAATAGTACTAGAATTACTCAATTACGAATATGGAATAAGCTAAAATTCAATTATGCAAGTACACAACATTTTGACAACCCAAACACTTCATATATATTTATAATATGAAGTACATGCTCCTACCAATATCTTATCATGGGTTGTTAGAAGTCGGGGTCTTCAAACCCTAGTGATGGAAACGATAAGATAGCATTAGCAAATATCTCACTCCATTATAGATCATCAACATGGTAGCATACACAATGGTAAGTCCTTTTTGGAACCTGCATTTGTATCCCACACTTGTTCAAGATCAACTCCTTCTATCTTCTCGATAACAAGCACATTAGGTAGCACTAGGGTTTTCAAATGCCACAAAACCATAACTTCTTCTCTTACCAGAGATACATGATAAGAGTCTTTCCTTTCTCCTCTAGGTATAAGTACTAGTATTCCTAGTCTCCTTAGGACAAAACCTTGACCCTAGTCTTCCATTGGCATTTGTTTGAGAAGCCTAGTTGTTAGTTTATTAGTTGATTCAATCAATAATTTGACTATTTTCTAGGAAACACACATTACTCCCCTCTTTTTATGCATGACATATAAAAAATCATTTGATTTATGTGTAATGCTTCATAAATGCCAAAAATACTAGTCAATGACCCATTAATGCACTCATGTTTGTTTATATTTTGTAGTGGGTATATGTAAATTTTGTTAAACCCATCAATTATTAATAACATTTATTTAGTCTTCCATGATGTGCACTAAACTTATTGATTTTGATCAAAAGAATAAGAGAGTTCAAATAGAAACTAGATCTTGGAATGGGTATCATTTTCGACCTAAAAATGAAGGTGAGAGGTTACATTACATGGAACACCATAGAAAGTAATGCTATGCTACTAAAATTCCTCCAGGGAGACTTGAAACCATTATTATTTTCCCTTCACCATATATGAGATTTTATTGCACATTCCTACCCAATTTTTGGGTTAGAGCACAGAAGGAGACAAAGGACCCTCCCAAACCCAATCCCCCAAACCTATTGATGCCATTCCATTCCACTGAAATGCCATTTCCAAGACATGCCTTGTCATGCCATGCCATTGTAATTTATTTCCAATACATTCCATGGCATGCCATTTCCATTTCCAGACCATTTACATGCCTTTCGATTCCATGCCATTTCCATTCCTTTCCAATCCATTCCAGTCCATGTCATGCTATGCCATTGCCATATCTTTCCTTTCCTTCCATTGCCATGCTATGTCATGCTTGCCTTTGTATGCCTTATCATGCCATACTTTCATTTCCATTCCATGAAATGCCTTTCCATGTCATTCATTTCCTTGACATGCATTTCCATGTCATTCCATGCCTTTCCTTCCATTTCCATACCTTTCCATGCCATGTCATGCCATTCCTTTCCTTTCCATGTCATCCCATGCCTTTCCTTACCATGTCATTTCATGCTATCTCATGCATTTCCTTGCCTTTCCTTGCTATGCCATGCCATATCATGCCTTGCATTGCCTTTCCTTTCCATGCCATTCCAAGCCTTGTTATGACATGGCATGACTTGTCATACCATTCTTTTCCTTTCCATGCCATGCCATGCCTTGCCTTCCATTTTCATGTCATGCCATGCTTTTCCAAGCCATGCCATTCCATTTCCATGCCTTTTCATGCCATGCCATTTCCATGCAGATGTTATGCCATGCCATGTCATTGTCATGCCTTGCCTTCCATTTCGTTTCCATGCCATTCCATTTCCACACCATTTCCATGCCTTTCCATTCCATGTTATTTTCATTCCTTGCCAAGCCATTCAACGGCATGTCATGCCATTCCATTTCCATGACATGCCTTTCCATGTTATTCATTGCCTTGACATGCCTTGACATGTCATCCCTTGTCTTTCCATGTCATTCCATGCCTTTCCTTACATTTCCATGCCTTTCCATTCCATGCCATGTCATTCCTTTCCCTTCCATGCCATGACATGCCTTTCCTTACCATGCCATGTCATGCCATGTCATGTATTGCCTTGTCTTTCCTTGCTATGCCATGCCATGTCATTCCATACCATGCCTTGCATTGCTTTTCCTTTCCATGCCATGCCATGCCTTCTCTTTCCATGCAATGACTTGTCATGACACTCATTTCCTTTCCATGCCATTCCATGTCTTTCCTTCCATTTCCATGTCATGCCATGCTTTTCCAAGCCATGCCATGCTATGCCATTCCATTTCCATGCATTGTCATGCCATGCCATTTCCATGACAATGCTATGCCATGCCATGTCATTTCCATACCTTGCCTTTCATTGCCTTGCCATGCCATTCCATGCCTTGCCTTTACTTTTCATGCCTTTTCATTCCATGATTTTAATTTACTTTCCATGCCATGCCTTTCCATGTCATTCCTTGCCTTGCCATGCCATGTCATTCCATACCGTGTCATTCCATTCATTTCCATGCCATGCATTGCCTTTCATTTCCCTACCTTTACTTTTCTTGCCTTACCTTTCATTTCCATACCATGCCATTCCATGCGTTTCCTTTGCATGACTTTCCATGCCATGCCTTGCATTTCCTTTCCTTTCCATGCCATGCATTGTGTTGCCTTGCCATGCCATGGATTACATTCCCTTGCCTTGTCATTCCATAACATGACTTGAAATTCCATGTCATTGCCATGCCAATGCCAATGCTATGCCTTGCCAAGCTACATCATATTATTCCATGCCATGACATGCCATGGCATGGATTTCCTTGGCATGTATTTCCTTTTTATGCCTTCTCTTTCCATGGTATGTTATGGTATGATATGGTATGCCTTGCCTTGGTATGGTATTTTATGGTATGGTATCCTTAGCATGGTATGGTATGGTATGCCTTGCATTTCCTTGACAAGCCATGGTATGGTATGGTATGGTATGGTATTCCTTGCCTTGCCTTTCCAATCCATAGTATGGTATGGTATGTCATTCCTTGAAAGGAAAGGAAAGTTAAGGCAAGGTATGGAAGGTATGCAGGCCAGGGAAAGGAAAGTGAAGGCAAGGCAACTAAAGGCAATGTATTACATGCCTAGCCTTTCCATGCCATGCCATGCCTTGCCTTTACATTTCATCTCTTGCCTTGTCTCGCCTTCACTTTCCATTCCTTGATATTCCATGAATTTCTTTTCCATGCCATGTCACGCATTTCCTTTCCTTCACTTGACATGCCATGCCTTACCATGCCTTTCCTTGCCATGTTATGGTATGGTATGTTGAAGGCATGGCATGCCTTTCCTTTCCTTGCCAATCCATGGTATGGTATGGTATGGTATGGTATGCCTTCCCTTTACAAACCATGGTATTTTATGATATGGTATTGTATGCCTTTCCTTGACATGGTATGGTATGGTATGGTATGATATGATTTTACTTGCCTTGCCATGGTATAGTATGCCTTTCTTTGGCTTTCCATGGTATGGTATGGTATGGTATGGTATGCCTTGCATTGGTATGATATGGTATGGTATGGTTGGCATGGTATGATATGGTATGATATGGTATGATATTCCTTTCCTTGCCTTTCCATGCAATGGTATGGTATGGTATGCCTTTGCTTTCCTTTCCTTGAAAATCCATGGTATGGTATGGTATGCCTTTCCTTACCTTGCCTTGATTTCCATGGTATGGTATGGTATGGGATACCTTTCCTTGACTTTCCAAGCCATGATATGGTATAGTTTGGTATGAATATTCTTTTCCTTTCCTTGCCTTGCTTTTCCATGGTACAATATGGTATGGTATTGTATGCCTTTCATTGCCTTGTCTTGCCATGGTATGGTATGGTATGCTATTCCTTGCATTGGTATGGTATGGTATGGTATAGTATTCCTTTCCATTCCTTGCCATGTTATGGTATAGTATGGTATGCCTTGCCTTACCATAGTATGCTATGGTATGGTATTCCTTTCCTTGCCTTGCCAAGCCATGATATCGTATGGTCTGATATGGTATGCCTTTCCTTGCCTTTACTTGCCTTTCCATGGTATTGTATGATATGATATGGTATGCCTTTCCTTTCCTTGCCATGGTATGGTATGGTATGGTATGCCTTGAATTGGTATGGTATGGTATGTAATGGTATCCTTGGCATGATATGGTATGGTATCGGTTGCCTTCTTGTGTCATGGTATTATGTGGTATGGTATGGTATGGTATGGTATTCCTTTCATTTCCTTTCCTTGCAATGGTATGGTATGGAATGGTATCATATGCCTTGCTTTGTGTTGCCTTGCCATGATATGGTATGGTATGGCTTTATTTGGCTTGCCAAGATATGGTATGGAATAGTATGGTATCATTAGCATGGTATGGTATGGTATGGTATGGTATAGTATGGTATCATTAGCATGGTATGGTATGGTATGCCTTGTGTTTCCTTTACATTCCATTGTATGGTATAGTATGGTATTTTATTCCTTGCCTTGCCTTTCTTGCCTTTCCATGCCATGGTATGTCATGGTATGGTATGGTATGCCTGTATGGTATGGTATGCCTTTCCATTCCTTGCCTTTCTATGGTATGGTATGGTAAAATATGGCATGGCATGCCTTGCAAGGAAAGGAGAGTGAAGGAAAGGTATGCAAGGTATGCAAGGCAAGGCAATGCAAGTTAAGGAAAGGAAAGTGAAGGAAAGGTATGCAAGGAAAGGCAAGGAAAGTGAAGGAAATATATGCAAGGCAAGGAAATGAATGTGAAGGAAAGGAAAGTGAAAGAAAGGAAAGTGAAGGGAATGTATTCAAGGTATGCAAGGAAATGAAAGGAAAGTTAAGAGAAGGTATGCAAGGTATGCAAGGCAAGGCAAGGAAAGTGAAGGAAAGGTATGCCGTGACTTTCCTTGCTATGCCATGCCATGCCTTTCCTTTCCATGCCATGCTTTGCATTTCCTTCAGTTTTCATGCCTTGCCATGCCATGCATTACCTTTCCTTCACTTGTCATGCCATGCCTTCCCAGACTTTTCCTTTCCATGCCATGTCATGCCATGCATGCCTTTCATTTCATTCACTTTACATGCCATGACTTGTCATTCCATGGCATCTCATGCCTTTCCATGCCATGCCATGCCATTCCTTGATTTTCCATGCCATGCCTTTCATTTCCTTCACTTTCCATTCCTTTCCATGACATGCATTTCCTTTCTATTCCATGTCTTACATTGCCTTGCCTTAACTTTCCTGGTGATGCCATGTAATACCATGCCTTCAATTTCCATGACACACGTTGCCATTACATACCATGCCATGCCATGCCATCCCTTGACTTTCAATTCCATGTCTTTCCTTTCCTTCACTTTCCATGCCTTTCCATGTCATGCATTGAATTTCATTGCCTTCACTTCCCTTTCCATGCAATGTCATGTCATTCCTTGTGTAACACCCATCTAGGATGTTAAACAACTAATCTTTCATTTTATACATACACAATAATGACTTTGTTTTAGCATAATTTCATTGATTTTCATTTACACAATTCTTCTACATTTGCTCAATGATAAATCTAGATAACATGATGAAATAAGTAATATGCTAATTCTATGATTTATAACTTAAAACAAAAGTATATACAAAATATCAATAACTAAATAGCACCAAAAAATACCTCCTCCTTAGCTTGTCGAAGCTCATCAGTTGTAATGTAGTCCTAGGCGCTTCTAAGCATTATTTTCCCACTTTTCCAAAGTGAAACAATAGAATCCTCCCTGCCAACTAAGAGCCTTTTCGACTTCCTAGCTCCAAGAAACCTTTAGGTTTCTTGGACCTCCGTGCCCGTGACTCCAAGAACAACAAAGAAAAAATGCTCAAAGAAAACTATCACAAGAATTATATCTTCCAAGAATTTCACAACCTCTCATCATGCTCAAAACCTCTCAATCCTCCTTTCCTCACCACTTCTCCTCCCTATTTATCAAGTTTTCATACACCCTTCCCCAAGTCTCCTCAACCAGCCTCATTATTATCCATCAACCTCCCTTATCTAGACTTTTTGGGAAAAGATTAAAATAAAACTAAAATATAAATGACTTGCATTAAAAAACAATAAATAAAATGAAAAGTCTTTCTTCTCATGCTAGCTAATAAATGTAATTTGACAATTTTCCCAAAAGGTATATAACACCCCACCATGCTCATTTAATTCATTATACCCACCATCTATCAAAGTCAATAATGTATTTAATGCTTCTAGATATTTTGTATGAAATATAATTTACATATTCAATAAACAGTTAATTAAATAGTTAATAATTTACTTTAATAATTAATTCATTAATTAATTTTACTAGTGTACATAGGTAGGGTATGTGTGCGTAGATAGCAAACACATATCTCATGTATGTACTAACGATAAACAATCATTTCCTCTAGTGCATAGTTCCTATATGATCACCAAGACATGTAGGACAACATATCAAGTACGGATCATTTAATAATATTAATGAACAAAATTATACCAATTCATGAATAACTCATTATCACACTTAAAATATCAATAGGAAATCAAAGAGGGTTTTAAACATGGTAGGAACCAAGTGAGTAAACAATTGTGTCATGCCTAATCCCCAATCAATATTCTCAACTAACATCGAAGCATCCTTCCTTCCTAACCTACTTCCATATTCCATCCTATCCTTTCCTCTGTTGGAATAAGATGGAGCGTCAACTATATTGACCTAACTCCAGATAGAACCCATAAGCGGAAGTGTCATACATCTCGACCAAGCTTCCCCAACAGGCAACTAGAAGTCACCATCACAAATCTAGGGGAGCATGACTTCACATAGCCCTCCCATGACTCTAGGTTTCGGAAGATAAATGGTGGGAAATACGTCCACCCCTCCTTATAGAACTAGGGTCAACACCCTACATCAAGCCCTATTGTGAAACTACTGTTCTTAGAGTCACGTCATCAGACAACCACTATAAGCAAGTTGTGTGTCCTGTCAAAACCACACTCACCACAAATCATAGCAATATTTTGAATCATAAATTAAATAACAAGTACAACATATAGCATATACTATCTTCTTGATATCTACAATATCCAAGTCACCTCAACACTACATTCATTTGGCTATCGTATAGCTCATTAACCTGAAAGTTAATTGACCAATAACTCATATCTATGCATATACATAATAATTTCATATAAGGATCCATATATGTATTGACGTTCAATTTAAGAAATGCATGTTTATTTTTTTCATGCCTGACATATGTTATGCATTGACATCATAACTTGAACTAGTATCCATGTACTTGAA
>JASDQU010028628.1:0-13459 GCA_032191745.1 Picea mariana
CTACGAACCTCGCTTTATATTTATCCATGCTTCCATCTGCTGTATGTTTGATCTTATATACCCATTTTGAAGTTACCACTGATTTTTCTTTAGGTCCAGGAACAATTTCCCATACATCATTTTTCATGATGGATTGGTGTTCTTCCGTCATGGCCTCTTTCCATTGTTTCTTTTGAACTTCTTCTTCAAACATGGTAGGTTCTTCATCTAGAAGCTTTGTCATACATGCTGCATAGCTTGAGAATCTTTTAGGCTTCTTACTTTTTCTGAAGGTCCCATCTGGGGCCTTGAGTCTTTCTGCTTCTTGTAAGGTAGCTTCAATCCAAGCTAGTCATTTCTTGGTCTTAGGTATGGTGTCTGAATCGATGGTCTCACAAGGTTTCATCAGATGATCAAGTTGTTACTTTTCGTCATTCTGGTTTTCTGTGCTTTCTTCAATAGGATCTTCATGCTCTTCTTATTCTATAGGTTCTTATATGGATTTCTTGAAAGCCATCTTTTCATTGAAGGATACGTCTCTAATGACTTCAATCTTATGTTGTTTTGGAATATATATTCTATAAGCCTTAGATGATTTTCTATATCCCACGAATATGCCCTTCTTTCCTGAGGGTTCTAATTTATTCATTTTGTCTTTGGTAATGTGAGAGTAAACAGGACATCCAAAGATTCTTAGGTTTTCCACATTAGGTTTCTTACCTGAGAAGGCTTCTTCTGGAGTCGTGTCCTTCAATATGCAGTGAGGACTTCTGTTCTAAACATATATTGTTGTCATGGTTTCTTCTCCCCATAAGAACATGGATAAACCTTGATCATTTAGTAGTACTTTTAGGGTTTCTTCAATAGATATGTTCTTCCTTTCTGCTACACCATTTTGTTGAGGATTATGAGGAACAATCAGCTCCCTCCTAATACTTGTCGATTTGCAAAATGCAATGAATTCCTTTGATGTGTATTCTCCCCCATTATCTATTCTTAAGGTCTTGATCTTCTTGTTCGTGAGGTTCTCTATCTCTATTTTGAATTCTTGAAATTTGTTGAATACTTCGTCCTTTGTCTTTATAAGATATAACCAAGTCTTTCTTGAGTAATCATCTATGAAGATTACGTAGTAAAGAGAACCTCCTAGATATTTGACTGGCATTGGACTACAAAAATCCTAGTGTATTAGATCTAGAATCTCCTTAGATCTATTTTTGTTGCTTGGGAATGGTTTCTTGATATTCTTTCCAAGAGAACATCCTTTGCAAATTCCTTCATGTGTAGACTGCAACTCTAGTATTCCTTCGACCATATTTTTTAGAAAAGGTAATGCCTAATAGCTAATATGAGCGTACCTTCTCTGCCAAAGTTCATTGGGATTGACTTCATCATGTACAAGAGCTTCTTCATTTTGTTCTAGTAGTCTACATATATTTCCTTCACGGGATCCAATAACCCTAGCATTATTTATGTTGGAGTCTTTATGCCAAGATAACACTTTTCCATCTATTAAATATATTTTGTTTCCTTTGTCTTCTAGGTAAGATATGGATACAAGATTCTTTTCTAAACCAAGTACATATAATAAATTTCTCAAATGAACATTGTTACCTTTTTTCAACTTGACGGAGGCTTGTCCAAATCCTTCACTGGGTAAGTGCTTTTGTCTCCAAGCTCTACCTTGGACGATGTCTTCTTCTCATTTAGACTTGAGAGTTTGGCTTGATCTCTCGTCATGTGCCTAGAAGCTCCACTATCAATTATCCACATGTCATCTTCAATCGTTCCTGTGAGTGCTGAGTAGTGTAGGTGACTACCCTTTTCACTCATGTCTTTGGTTGACTGGTGACTGGTCATGCCTTGATCCAAAAATTCAACTTTGAATTTTCTGCCTTTTGAAAGTGCCAAGAGATGCGTTGGAATAAGGTGCAATTGAATATCTTCTTCCTGAACGAGATGTTCCATCACAAGGTGTTGGATTGGGGTTTTAGGGTTTCTGCAACTGCTCCTGCTAGTAACCCTAGCAGCAGTGTCTTGGAAGTTGCTCCTGCTAGTAACCCTAGCGACAATCCTTCAACGATATTAATATCCTAATGGCTATGCTTCCTTCCAACGGTTAGACTGAATGAAGGAGGTGTGGGCCCATAACTTGTTAGAATGTGCTCGTTTTACCATAGACAATATCAATATTGTCACCCAACCATAGGCCAAAGCCACCCTCCGAGCACCTTGAAATTGACAGAGAGAAGAATCCTGGTAGAAATCCAATAGCCAAGCAATTCTAATGCTCCAAGAAAGAAATAACCAAAGCTGATCAGATAGTCCAACCCAAAACATAGAAGCAATAGGCTTCAGAACTGGCGGCAACACCTTCTCCAGAACTTGCGCACAAGACTTCCAGACTGCAGTATGCACAAGTGCCTTTCTGTAATTCAGAGAAGTGTGTCAAATGAAATATTGACACCCTGTATTTATAGTAATCCTGGAAGACTACCTGGGACGACTTCTCATTCTGGGTACTAATTAATTCATATTAATTATCTCTCTCAGCTGACATCTCTTCTAGGGTTATGTTCATTTCTTTTATTTCTTCTGGAACATTCTAATCTTGTCAAAGGTCACAATGGAGGTTCATACCTCCCGAAGATACCATAATATCAACACATACCATATTCGAATTAAAATAAAATCCATAACAAAAATAATTGCAAAGTCATCTCCTCCTGCCATTTTTATAACCTTGAATATTATAATTTAAATCAATTTATAAAATATAATAAAATGCAGTTATAATAAATTAAAATAAAAAGATCTATAAATTAAGTTTATTTAAAATTAATTATCTATGTAACTTTACTGGAAGAGACGAGCTTCTTCAACTCTAACTAAGTCAAGTCAACCACAACATAAAGGTAGCAATAACATTTGCAAAAAAATCAAATGGTGTGAAGGTTGAATCATACCAGACCAAATGATGGAGACATATTATCTTCATGAACATGGAAAATATTACTCATAGTAAGGTTACAAATGGTGTATACATTACTTATAGCAAGTTTAGGGAGGTGGGGGGTTAATTGCTAAAATTTAGCGACATTGTGGTTTTTTGGGGGATGGGGTGGTTAATTTGTTTGGAACCCTGAGAAAAAAATATTATATTTGATATTTCAAAACAGAAATCAAAATATGCATTAGCCAACCTTTTGGCTCTTAGACATTTTACCAAAACTTCTTCAATCTAACCTACTACAACATATTACAATCTTCCTTCATCAAATTAGATCTATTATGGGACCTCAAGACTCTGATACATAAGTATATTTTTTTGACAATGTCATTCAACATATTTTTCCTAAACTAAATAGGAATCTACTCAGAGTAAATAGGCTAGAGAGTCGATAAAAAAAAGAATTGACGTATTCATAAGAAAATAAAAATAAATAAACAAAAAAACATTTTCCCTAAATTCTTGTCCAAACAATGTACCTTCCTGCGAAGAAATAATTTATTTTGAAAGGAGATATGTTTTTGTATCGAATTCCCTGTAAATATTAAATGTAACAATGTTACAAACAAAGTGCTTTAAAGTCTTGGGTGATAGAATCTTGTATGTATGAATATCTCAATTATTTGTAATATTATTAAGAAAATAAATTAAATTACAATATCATTATTTAATAGTAAAAATCAACAGTTCCATATTTTGACGCTACTTAGATTTTAAATTTCTAAAATATCAAAGTAAAGGTAGTAAAAAAAAATTTTGTTCCTAAGTTTCGACTCTTGCATTTACACAGCAAGCACAATGTTTAATAGTGATATTGTGGATTTATATTTCGTTCATTTATAGTATATCTTATGTTAAGTAGCCAACTTTGCAATTATGATATTTCATAAGATATAACAAAGTTGATCAATTGACAAACAATGATTTTGACCAAAGACTTTCCCATATTTCCCCCCCTTTTTGAAGCGACGTGAATAACAATCCATGCATTTGTTTGAATTTTATATCATGGATTGTACTTGTGTTGCCTTGCAATTTTCATTTGTAGATCTATTAGATTGTACATATTAATTACAATATGGATTGGACACGAATTGAATTTGCCCAAATCATTGGAAGAGTTTGGTACCTATTGTATTAATTTCTCTTTCCCAATATCGATTAAGGCAAATAATACACACATCTATTTGTTAGAATGATAAATTAAACTACAAGGAAATTATTGAAAACAAAAATTCCAAGAATTTTCAAAGCATGTTAACAACGAGACATCCTAAGGGGAATATTTGTTTCGATGTGAAGAGAATATTGATGATGAATATGATTGATTCATTATGGATCTCAAATATCTACTAATTAATCATCTATATGGAAAAGAGTTCAGAAAACAATATAGTGTCGAATGAATGCAAGACTTGGAAAAATGGTAGAGTTTATTAACTTGCTCAATATGCAATGCAATAGGGTATACCTACATCAACATTCCTCTCAAACTTCAAGAGGTTGCTTGCCCTATGCAAGATCCAAAATGGAATAAGGGAACCAAGGATTGAGCCACCTTCTCAAACTTTAAGAGGTCACTCACCGTATGCAAGATTATAAAGGGACGTAGAGATAACATATCGACAACTGATTCACGTAGTGAGCCAAGGGAAGAAATGATTGTATGCATGGAAACCAATTCACAAGGTGAACTAATTGACGATGGATGTTTGTTTGAAAATAAGCGAATGAAGGTTAAGATCCATTAACAGATGGAAGGTTAAGATGTTTTCAGAGATGGAGGACTCTAATCATTTGGAATATCATCTACTCAAGGTGCAAAGACATGTGATTTCCCTTGAAGGTGCAAAGACACATCGTAGTGTGAAAATAAATTGGATTGTAGTAGAGGAAATAATGAGTGAAATATAAGTAACCATATAGAAATGAGCTTTAATGGGCGACACAAGGCCATCACAATTCAAAATGTGCACAAATTGGTAGAGAAGGTGCATGGGTGAAAAGTTGCTACCAATAACAAAGAAATAGACAAGGAATTTTCTCACATCATCCTAGATACAAACTTTTCATGAAGCAAAACCACCAAGTGCTCTTTTACCTTATACCCAACACTAGAATACAAANATAATGAGTGAAATATAAGTAACCATATAGAAACGAGCTTTAATGGGCGACACAAGGCCATCACAATTCAAAATGTGCACAAATTGGTAGAGAAGGTGCATGGGTGAAAAGTTGCTACTGATAACAAAGAAATAGACAAGGAATTTTCTCACATCATCCTAGATACAAACTTTTCATGAAGCAAAACCACCAAGTGCTCTTTTACCTTATACCCAACACTAGAATACAAAATAAATGATGGCTTGACGCATGCATTCAACTTTAAAGAAGAACAACCCCCCTAAGTAGTATTTTGGAAGAGTTGAAACACCTCAGTGAAAAATATTACTTCTTGCTCAAAGGCATCCAAAGTTCAAAGTGTGCTCTAGAGGATTGTGAAGAAACAAGGGATGAGGAAGAGAAAAAAAAAAAAAAACCACGTTGGAGAGGATCCATGCCCCATATCCTTTGATGGTGATTATGAGTAGCAAGAACAATCTTAGTCTTCCCTCTATCTTTGAGGATTCAATTTATTTATTTTACACCTATTTTCTTGATAACAAAGGATTTAGTGTCCCAGCGTCAAATTGGTTTCCCTCTATCTCAGATTCGTTACTTTATCTTTTTTACTTCTATAGCCATGATGACATAGGATTTAGTGGCCAAGGGCCAAGCTATATCCACTCTTGTTTTGTTTTATTCCCTCTAGGATTTATTTCTTAAGGACCCAACAATACCTAGAACCATTTTATTTTGTTTTGTTGGGACATATTCAACCTTTTTCAAATTTTTATCATGACATTATTGAAGTGAATGGTCTTGATAGAATACCATAAAGAATTTAGTCTTAGGGTGTATTAGTGGAATTAGTTCTTCAAAAGCGTGTAAATATTTTCATAAATGGTGTTTATAAATAGATAATTGATCATTTCTTTAAAAGAAAAACACATATCTTAACAATTAGACTAAACAATGTAGTCGTTATTGTAGTGGTTTGCTATGTGGGATATAAGTCATATTTTGCCCTAATATAAAGTCGTGTGTGTAAACAAATATTGTTTTATCATTGGGTAGATTTATGACCTTATGTCAATTATTTGTATGTGTCAAGTATAGTATTGCTAGTATTATGTTACTCCCATCGGGTGTAATGAAGTCAAAATGGAAACTGAAGAGGGAAGATTATTTTTTAAATTGTTCATCTCCTTTTGCAATATTTTAAATGAACTTGACAATATCATCAAACATCGATATATTTTTTTTCCATGGTATCTACCTATACTTGTATGTATCATCATATTAATTTTATGAATAATCAATAGTTTCCCCCTCCTCTTTTGATGAATCTTCCTTAATTTTCATAAAAGAGATGGATAGAATCTACAAAAAAAACCAAGAGAACTGCAATATTGGGTCATGGAGAGGTTAAAGGAAGATGAATGAGAGATACATAGTGATGGAATCAATCTAATGCATCATCTGTGAAGAAAAACAATGGTGGTGTTAGAAACTACCATCTTCTGAGAGGTTTTCTTGAAAGAGCTTTAGCCTCTCAACAACTCTCGAAATGTCTAGGAGATGGTGCACCTTCACCTAGTTCTTTATGTAGTCACCCAACAATAAAAAATGCATGAACTTATAATATACTAAAAAGAGGAAGCATGCATAACTAAGAGCCCCTGATAGATATCAATGATGTCATAGCTCAGGATATTGAAAAACACCACATTGTACACCAATCACCCCACAAAAATAAAGACATCGAGCAAGTGTTGAATTCACTCTTGACTATAAGATACAACAAAATTAATAAATTTTCCACAAAAATATGCAAGTAGCTTGTAAGAAAAACACATCCAATCCCACTTCCAACAAGGCAAAGTGTTATAACCTCCCTAACCCCCTAAGTAGATAGATTATTATGTATTATTATGTATGGAGGCCACCATTAGTAAACAAGGCTTATGTAGTAGCATGAACACAATTATTATAAGAAGGCTTACTAGAAGGTTCCCCCTATTAGAAATTTCCTTCTTCATAATGTTCTTAGGGGGTAGAAAGTACTATATAAAGATATAGAAGCATTTGTAAAAGGTGTCTTGGAAATTATTTGTAATCGGATCTCTACTCTAATGGAGGTTTCTCCCTCGAAGAGGCAGAGGAAAATCGCTTCCATATCTATAAAGTGTCATATTTTGTTCATATTGTCCATTGTTCATTGGTCTTTCTCATATGTAATTGAGTAATAATTGTGATTTATGCTTTGGGTATATCTATTTGGTACATCACAAGTGGTATCAAAGCACTTTCCTGGAACCATTTTTAGAAAAAAGTTTTTCAAGCTATAAACGTGTTTTGGCGTCTATAAATAACATAGAGATATGTCGTTAAGTGGGTAAGCCTACTGTCGTGGAAGCATACACGTAGGAACTACAAGATATTTCACCTAGTTGGAAACCCTTGTAACCCCTGTTAGTACCCCTTCAAGTAGTACTTCTCCAAACATCACCAATATACAGATTTCACTTCCGCATACCCTTGAGTATATCAGAAGTCATGTAGGTGTCTTGAAACTAGCCCTGGATCAATTGCTTGATGGCCTGACTATTGTAGTGGCACTTAGAACAACTCTCGAGAAGACTACTCTCGCATACCTAGGCAATCAGGTAGTATGACTAAGGGTACTCTCGAACCTCCTTAGTTAGAGCCCTGAGATATTGGGTCAAGTACTATTGTTGGACCCCACAAGTATACTAGAGAGATGTAGCATAGGACACTCCTTTGTTCTTAGGACCCTTGTAATCCTCATCCTTGTTGTTGGTCCAAAAAAATTCTGAAACAATGGGATCTGTCGAAATTTGGATCATTGGAAGCCCTGCTTCGTGCTTCTAGTTTGGGAAATTCCTACATAATGTCCAGTATTAAGAATTTGAACATTTTGTCAACACAATATTTCTTAGTTCGGAGTATAACTTCACAAAAGTTAAAAAAAAAAAAAGACAATATAAAGTGGACCTACCAACACCCTTATTTAAGACCTATCTCAATATAATCTTCTCGTCCTATTGATAATAGTGGTGCCCTTATTCCATAATCCTTTTTTTTATGTGGACCCAGTCACCCCATTATTAACTGCTTATCTCAACAACTCCAAAAAGTCGCAATGATCACATTCCTACCACTTTATAGTAATTCATGTTATCGAACTGCTAGCGCATATCCTTAGGCCCCCTCCCATTCCATTTTTTCTTGTGCACCCCCTCTAGATGGCCACCCGAATAGAAGAACTTGACCATTGCATTGTGAACATGGAACAACTATGTGAATCCATGGACACCAAAATCACAAAAACTCATGTTGATATCGACAAAAACTTTGCTACAGTTAATGACCATCCCGCTACACTTACTGCCAAGCTAAGTGCACTAGATGGCATGAAGGAAAACCTCTCTACATTTCTTAAAAATTTCATAGAAACCAACTGCTCGAAAAAACCCTTACACCAATAAGGACTTGAATTCTCCCACTCCATGGGACTTCACTCTAACATCCTTGTTCGTTATTTGTTCCTTCCTAAAGTGGATGTGAATAAATTTGATAGTTAGGACCCCACTACCAGGGTCACTCAAATGGAACAATATTTTTTAGTGCATTGCATCACTAATGACTTAACGAAACTTTGTGTTGGTGTATTATATTTATATTATGATCGCTAGAAATGGTGGTAATGGCATAATAATTCCCACATAGGTTATATTTCTTGGACTCAATTTGTCACATATCTTTATGAGCGGTTTGACAATGAGACTCATTGTTTGGGCCACTTAACCAAGCTTAAATAGTCATGTATGGTTGAAGATTACATCTTTAATTTTCAACAACCATTTTTCCGCATAGAAGGCATGTCAGATACCTTCTTCAAAGAATGTTTTATTAGCAGTCTAAAGGAATAAATTGGTGTTCATGTCTTAATGGCTCGTCTTACCACTTAGCTCAAAGCCACTCATCGATCTAGGGAAGCAAAACAAGTGATTAATACTCAAATAAAAAACCAAACTTTATTCCCCACCCCCATCCCACTAGTCATTTTCTTACCTCTCCTCCTCTCAGGATCCACAAATTAACTAGGGCTAAAATGGTCGAACATCAACTTAAAAGCCTTTGTTACAACTGTGATGACAAATATTTTCTTGGGCACAAATGCGAGTAGAAACTTTTTATGGCCATTTCCTAAGACATTTCAAAAGATTATGGTGATTATCTACCTCAAGAACCTTTGCCTCAACCAAATGATGAATTTTTTCCTTCTGATAAAAATGTCATGGAACCCCTAATCTCCCTCCATGCCTTGATTGGTATTTCAGCTCCCCAAACACATAAATATATTGTCTATATCAAACATTGTAAAGTCATTGTCTTGATTGATAGTGGAAACACCCATAATTTTATTCACCATCGAGTCTCCCAAGAGACACATTGTTATATCCAAGCAGTGAATTTTTTTTATACCATGATTTCTAATGGTGGATCCATGAACTGTGGGGGTCATTGTGAAAACATGTTCTTTCAAATTGGATATTATTCTTTGAAATCCCACATGTTTTTTATTGAAATGGGTGGTTGCGACATTGTTCTAGGTGTTGAATGATTGTGTACATTGGGTCCCATCACCATGGATTTCCAAGAATTATACATGAGCTTCCAGCATGCTAGGCACGGGTGCACTTTCCATAAAATCACTGCATGTTCTCTAGATATTCTCATCTCACATCACATGGAAAAACTCCTCAAAAAAGGACAGTCTTACATTATCACCCAGTTTCATGCTATTCAAGCCTTTGAGATCCCTTCGCAACCTAGTCATCCTGACATCCAGTCCCTCTTAACCAAGCACCAATTAGTTTTTGAAACCCCCCAAGGCCTCCCACCAGCCTATGGTGTCCATGATCATTCCATTCCCCTTATACTTGGTATCATCCCACCTAATGTTCACCCTTATCACCATCCCTTTGCTTAGAAATATGAAAGTGAAAAGATTGTTCAGGAAATATCAGATATCACCCAAGGTAGAACCCAAATATTACATACTGACCATTGGCGGAAGTGTCGTGAACACCGTTAGATCTCGTAGAAGTGATTGTCATGACTAAATGGTTGGGCATAGACCTCTAAGTTGAAATGAATGCATTTTGACAACGACGAGGAATTTTTTTTCAAGTTTAAACGAGATAGATAGAATCTCAATCGTAGATTTCCATAGGTCCCACTTGATAGCTTTAGAAGAGTTTAAGGGGACAAGCATTAATCACCATGCAAGTTAAATGCACCATCGTGATCGGAGTCATTGGATGTCAGGGTCCGAGAGCCATCGGATCCCGATACTAGACTCATCAGAGTTCGTCATTGGAGCTTGAGGATGAGGGTGAATTATGTCTCCGTGAAGGAGAGGGAACCCCGACGATGACGAAGAAGGGTCCCAAGAGAATGAAATCATTGAGTCGAAGATCCAAGTGGTGTTGGCCCTTGGTTATGGAAGCAAGTGAAGATCAAGGAAGAAAAGGTAAAACATGAACTACGTGGAAGACACAGTGACTGTTACTGGGTTGAAGTGAGCAGAAGAGAAGAAAAGATAGAGCGAAGTTAAAGAAAGAAATCCATTGGATGGGGAGATCGAGGATGACATATCAACAAGAAAGATGGATCGTGGACAACTCAACAAGCGGGAAAAGCCACCGTTGGATGCTTTGGAGCACCGCGCGAGAAGGAAGGAAAGACAGGCTGGCGAAGTCCGGAAAATGTGGGTCAAGTTGACCTAGGTTTTTAGACACCTAGGGTTTTGGTATCTAGGGTTATGAAACCTAGGTTTCAGCCTAAGGATGTCGGTGAGCTATTGTAATGTATAAATAAAGGTCAAGAGGACCTGGGTCGGGTGACTGTTTTTATTATTGGTAGTTGTTGTTGTTGTGGTTGGTTGTTACTATTGTTGTTGTGTGAGAGAGAAGTGCTAAGTGTGAGAGCCTTCTGGTATTGTAATATCTCCAGCTGGGTGCGGAGATCAATCCTGCAGTTGGGTGTGCAGGAAGGGGAGAGAAAGAGAGAAGAAGAAGAAGATCTGCTAGATAAGAGTGCATATAAGAACTGTATGCTTCATATTGATATATTATAAAGCACAGTTCTGTGGACGTATCCTTAGAGAGAGGGTGAACCACGTATATCTTGTGTCATGTGGGATTGATGCTCTGTTCTTTATCTTTTGATATATTGTTATTGCATTAATGTGTTAGATCTGATTGATAGTTGTGTGGAGTAGGATATAAGATGATAAGTGACATAGGAATGCTGTATAGATCTTCTATTAGATCCACTTGATATTCCCTTTGGTTGTAGACATCTATGTCCTGCAATCCGCCCATAGCCACTTCGGGTGAGACTGCATCTGCTTCGCAGGTGTTGCCGAAAGGGCCAGTAGTTAGGGCTTGTTGGTGCGCTCTTGGAGCCGAACCCTGGGTATGTCCTTGTGCCAACAAATGGTTCCGTTGTCGGGACGGGAATATTCTTGAGGGAATGTCAAGGTGGTTTCCATCGAAGACAAAGATTCATAAGTGGATAGAGGATCAAGAGAAGGACTTCGTTGAAGCCCAGAACAAGAACCCTAACCTTAGTACAGAGGATTGGTTAGGAATATATATCTTTACTGATATACAAGAGATCTTCTTTGGAGGAATCCATCAAGAGATATATGAGTGGTTAGCTAGGTTAGCAGATACTCGGCTTGAGATCATATCTAGACCTCATGTGGTTTGGACGTTGACGTTGATCAAGAAGGTCAAGAGAGTTGATAATGTCGTGTCAAGAGCAGTATATCACTGGTTTGATAACACCATTGGAGGGTACATCACCGAGTTTGTTGTTGACAGAGTAGAGTCATATAGCCAAGCCGGGAGATATTTTTTCAAGGGACCCAGAGGAAATTTTTTACATTTTCTAAAACTGAGAATCAAGATGTTATTGCATGAGAAGAAAATCTTGAAGATATAGTAGTTTTTCATATTGGAAAAAGATAATGTTCAAGAATTCAGACAGTGACAGGGACACAGAGGCTGGACATACACATAGTGGGAGAGTGTTCAGAGCAATTCACCTTGCGAACCTGTTTAAGAAAAAGTATGGGGATGAGGGTTTCTATAGTGGAGAAGAGGCAGATCTGACGGACGAAGAGCATCCAAAACCCGCTAGGACAGAGGAAAGGAAAGATGAAGAACCTCACCGAGATGAGCTAGAAACTTCAAGAACTGTGCAGATTGTTGAAGTAAGTACTATTAACCCTCTTGTTGTTTTAGCAGCACTAAGTAATCAGAACAATCAGAGTCACCAGAGTCTTCAGAGTGCTATTACTAGTAGTTCAACATATACTCAGACAGGAAACCTAGGCAACTCTATGGAAGATGAGATGAGACTCCCTATCTTTAGGGGAGATGGATCTAAAGATCCTAATCAACACTGGTTCCTGTGTGAGTCCGTATGGAACATTAAGAATGTCACCGACGAAGACGTTAAAAGAGCTCAGTTCAACACTACTCTAAGGGATCGCGCATTGAGCTACTACATGAAACTTTTCCTACGATTTGACTTGCACAACTTAAGCCACTAAATGAGATCAAGAATGTGTTGATTGCAGAGTTCAAGAAACCCAAATCGGAGTCACAATGTATTACGGAGTTGAAAGAGATCAAACAAAAGGTCGTCGAACCTGTCTGGGAATTCGATCAGAGGTTAAAGACCTTAACAAACTGATTGACTTTCCAGATCCCAGATGAACAGAACAAGGAATGGTTCATCGTTGCCTTTTACCACATATCATATTTCCTCTGATGCAGTAGAAGATTGCTTCACAGGCTAAGGCGCTAGAGATCACCATGAAGCTAGAATCAACCCCTATGGGAGAATCCAGCTCAGGTATCAGTCAAATCTTGAGTCAGTTAACTAGTTTGTCTCTACAGGTCGAAGATATGAAGAAAGACAAGGGAAAGGATAAAATAGAAGACATCTAGTGTACCAGATGCAGAACAAAATGCCATGATAAGGAACATTGTCCCCTATTTCATGAATACTTGGCCTCTGGAGCTTTGAGCCCTTTGAATCAAGTCACCCTACCTTGGTGTGAGGTATGCAGAAATAGACATCGCCCAGGTGAGTGCTACTACATGCAGAAGTATGTTCAGACACCCACAAATTTGTATTGCACGTTCTGTAAGTCCATGGGGGATGATGATAGGGATTGTAGGGATTACAACCTCATGCATGAAAGGTCAAGGGATATATACAATATTTGAGGCGAAGTACAACAAGAAGGAAACACTACAT
>JASDQU010028628.1:15206-29039 GCA_032191745.1 Picea mariana
CAGATTGGGAAGGTATGACTCAGAATTTTGTAACTACCTTCTTATTTCAAAGTCAATATCCTTCATTAGATCAAGTGTTATATATTGTAAGACATAAAGTATTTGAGGAGGCATCTAGCCTCCCTTTGGAATAAGAAGAGGACGAATGGACTGCACCTCTCTAGAAACTCCAAGGCTGTTACAACATCAATGCTGATGAAGACGATGATCCTAGGAAGGTGAACATCGCCGAAACAGAATGCCAAAGAGATGTGGAAGGACCATGAGCTGAGTTGTCTTTCATTGAACAACCGATCAATATCAAGCAAGTCAATATTGGAACAACGAAGACGTCGAAACTTGCCAATGTTGGAGATTATTGGGATGTTTCTACCATTGACAAGATCATAGAGTTACTGCATGAATATCGAGACTTGTTTCCAACCAAGTTCACTGATATGAAGGGAATTAAAGGGCCTATGTGAGAGATGAGGATCCCTTTGAAGCCATATTCAAGACTAGTCAAACAGAGACCCTACAAGTTGAACCCTAAATATAAGGAGAAAGTGAAAATTGAGCTCGACAGAATGCTAGAAGTAGGGATTATAGAACCTATCAAAGAGTCAGAGTGGATTAGCCCTATGGTGGTGCAAGACAAGAAGACGGGAGAGATCAGGATATGTGTGGATCTCAAGAAGCTAAATGATGCATGTTTGCATGACCCATTCCCTACCCCATTTACTGACAAAGTGTTGGATAATGTAGGAGGCCAGGAGTTATATTCTTTTACAGACAGATTTATTGTAGGATTCCATCGGCAAGTACATAAGGAAAGAGAGAAGGCCTATCATGACAAACACATCAAGAAGAAGGCATTTAAGCAAGGTGATTTGGTATTGGTATATGACATCAAGTTCATGAAGCATCCAGGAAAGTTTAGAACGCATTGGCTTGGGCCATATGAAATTCCATATGTTACAGAAGGAGGAGTTGCACAGTTGAAGACTTTGAATGGAGAATGGAAAGAAGGATTGATGAATGGGAGGCGGTTGAAGATGTATTATGACAACCAACTGCCTCGCAGATCTCAGTAAAAGCAAAAGCAAAAGGGTCTAGGTACCAAGTGCAGTTGAAATTGGGTACCAGACACAGAAAATATAGTCTGCACAAGGAAGGGAGGCATAGAGAAGAAAGCAAAGGCTGCCCTACGCAGTCCGAAGTCAAAGTCAAAAAAAAAGTTCAGATCTGAAGTGCCTCAGAATGAGTCACGGGTGAGTGTTGGGGGCCTGTTGGCCCTTGGTTATGGAAGCAAGCGAAGATCAAGGAAGAAAAGGTAAAATGCAAACTTCGCAGAAGACATAGTGACTGTTACTAGGTCGAAGTGAGCAGAAGAGAAGAAAAGACAAAGCGAAGTTAAAGACAGCAAGTTGTTAGATGAGGAGATCGAGGATGAGAGATCAGAAAGAAAGATAGATCTTGGACAACTCAGCAAGTGGAAAAATCCACCATTGGATGCTTTGGAGCACCACGCGATAAGGAAGGAAAGATAGGCTGGCGAAGTCCTGAAAATGCGGGTCAAGTTGACCTAGGGTTTTGGTATCTAGGGTTTTGACACCTAGGTTTTGGCATAAGGATGTCGGTGAGCTACTGTAATGTATAAATAAAAGTCAAGAGGACCTGGTTCAGGTGACGGTTGTTATTATTGGTAGTTGCTACTGTTGTGGTTGGTTGTTACTATTGTTGTTGTGTGAGAGAGAAGTGCTAAGTGTGAGATCCTTCTAGTATTGTAAGACTCCAGTTGGGTGCAGAGATCAGTCCTGTATATGGGTGCGTAGGAAGGGGAGAGAAAGAGAGAAGAAGAAGGAGATCTGATAGCTAAGAGCATAGATAAGAATTGTATGCTTCATATTAATATATTATAAAGCACAGTTCTGTGGACATATCCCTAGAGAGAGGGTGAACCACGTATATCTCATGTCGTGTGAGATTGATGTTCTGTTCTTTATCTTTTGATATATTGTTATTGCATTAATGTGTTAGATCTGATTGATAGTTGTGTGGAGTAAGATCTAAGCTGATAAGTGAAATATGAATGTTGTATAGATGTTCTATTAGATCTACTTGATATTTCATTTGGTTGTAGACATCTCTGTCCTGCAACCCCCCCATAACTACTTCGGGTGAGATTGCATCTGCTGTCGAAAGGGCTAGTAGTTAGGGCTTATTGGTGCGCTCTTGGAGCCAAACCCTGGGTTTTCCCCTATGACAACAAGTGGCATGCACCACATCAGTTCCACATCGGATGGAACAAGTGATAGGTAGTCACGTGGATGCCACATGACAATGAGTTGTATTTGATAATTGGAACCCCATAAAACTTCAGAAGGTTATGCCTTTTGATAGAGATCTCAAATTTATCCATGATTATGGTCATTGGAAAGATCTTGGAAAGTTGAATCCATCCACGAGGGTTTTTGAGAGAGATTAATCCCTTTGGAGAAGCATAATGTTTGACACCCCATCATCCTAAGTGAGGATTAGGGAGTCGGGTGCATTGCATCAAATAAATCAGCTTGAATTGGATGAAGAAGGCTCCATTTGGTTGAAACCATATGCCATCCTTTAAAAATGAGAGCGTAGTCTCCACCGACACATCATCCAATAAGTTTTAGTACAATGGAAGGATACACAACGAGAAGGGAAACAACAACCATTCTACAACACTTTCCACATCTTAAGCCTTTAGGAAAAGGATGCTTTTTAAGGGGTAGGGGATGTTACAATTGACGAGCCTCAATATTTCCTATCTTAAGGGTTGATCATAGACACATTTTTCACCATGTTAAGACTAATATTTTATTTTTGACCATATCTAATAATAATTCATGATTATTTTTGTATGTTGCTTAGTGAATACGTTTTTGAGGTGAAATTTTATGTGTATAGTACCTTTTTTTATCTAATGCATATGGTAAAGAATGTGTGTAGCAATAACATGTCGAACCCCTTAAGGAAAGGAGAATTCCGAGAATTAAGGGACCTTGTTCCCCTAAGAGTGCTTCCATCCAATAATTAAGGGACCTTATCCCACACTTACCTTGAAGAGTGCTGTCAGTTCACTAATGATCACTCCTTGCAAGCAACAGTGCGGAAATTAAAGGAGATTGAATGAGATATGTTTATTCCCCATTTTCCTCTTCAATTCAAGTAAAGAGGTTGAGTCTCAAGTGTATAAATAGACCTCTAGAATAGGGGAAAAAGGGGGAGAGACAGATTTCTAATATTGTGTTAAGTTTTGTTAAGAAGACTCTTTTTTTTAAGACTTGGAGCTTTTCTCTTGATGTACTAATGATTTGGATTAAATAAACATGATCCGGATTGTATGAGCGGAACTAAATGAATACAGATTATTAAAACATGCTTAACACAGAATAACAAAGATACAGTAAAATTGGTTCTCTATTCAACAAGGAAATAAGTTGAAACTGTAAAATGCAACGAAAAACAAGCTTGTTGGAATGGTGGCGACTTATCTCTGAGAAGAGATGTGACAGTTGCACTTATTCGCAAGAAGATGATTACAATGAGGCTCTAAAGGCCTTTTTACAATAAATAGGAATGTCAAAAACCCTAGACATCCAAAAACCTAACCCTAGGATATGAAGCGTCAAAATTCATGTGGGCCCTGTTTGGGTAAATTAGTACATCAACTTCCCAGGGTTGTAACTTTTGCATACGATCTCCATTTTAGGCACATGATAACCCGATGGAAAGGTATCATTGAGGAGACTCATTTTGGGGGCTCAAAAAGAGCCTTCGACTAACATTAATAATCTCTATCCCAATAAAACCTTCATTTAGGCCCTCAAAATGGCCTGGAAGTTAAAAATTGCTAAAAATAGTAAATTGCCAAAATTGTCAGAAAATTGTTTTGAGCGAGTTGGAAAAGGTGGGTAGCTATCGATATACCCCTGGATCAAAATGTGAACATTTTATTAGCTTATTAGAGTTTCTTTAAGGTTCTTTGTGCTTCTTGGGTAGGACCCACTCAAGAGGGCTCAAGGACCCTGTTGCACTTTCTCTTTTTCTTGCATATTAATGTGTTATAAACTAGTCTTTTATTTTCTCTTGAAGATTAATATAGTCATTCATGATAATATTTGATTTCTGTCAATTTTTTATTAGATGTTAGCTTCAACAGGTCTCTTATAGAAAGAGTTAACAACTTATTGGGATGCTCATGGGTGTCTTCTCAAGGCTAAAAACCTCAGTTCTACCTCATTATATTCCAATCTAACTTTGTCAATGCTTTGAAAGACTTATGTAATATTCTTAGGACTCTTTTGGACATCCTTCAGGAGTTTCCTGTAGGAATGTTACAGTTCTTGTAGAAATGTTATAGTTCATGTAGAAACTTTCTGTAGGGTTGTTTTGGCTCTAGTTTCTCAATTTCTCTTAATCATCATTTTATGAAAGTTGCAAGAGACAATAAGATAACATATGATTTGATGTTGACTCAATGGTTAGGAATAAACTAGTTCATTTAGTCTATGCAATAGTTTAGCTTCTTTTATTGCAATTTCCTGTCATATAATAGAATTAGTTTCATGTTTTACATCCAATTTAATTTTTTTCGTGAACATGCTTTCTTTTATACCAATAAATTAGATCTCCTTTACTAAAAGATAACTCAACTATTCTTTCACGTTGTTGTTCTTTCATTCATGCAATAGTTCAAAATCTTTTTCGACAATACAATTCCTTGCACAAATTCGTGCATTTAGCCCCTTGATCAATCTCAGACGTATACTACTTTTAGTGCATTATGAATATACTTTGCACAACACCTCTTAAGTTTGTATGAACCTAGGGTTGACAAATAAAGTAACAAGCCAAGGAGGTAGTAGAATTATTGCTGCTATTCCTAGGCCCATCACTTTTTGGCACCTTTATCGAGGAGGTGTTAAAGTCTTCACATCATTTTCACTTTTTATTTTTATTTTTGTGACTTCGAGGAGTAGGAACGATACCTCAGTCACAAGGCCAACCTCACTATAGAATTTTTTTAGTGTAAAATACCAAGTGCTTTCACTTCGAGTGATTATTGATAGCTCCTTGTCACATTCTTTGCATCTTAGGATTATAAAAGAAAAAAATAGTTTTATTTCCTTCACTTTTATGAATGACTCAACTTAGAGATAAGAAAGGATTTTTTTTATGAAAAACAGGTCCAAGTAATCCAAAAATTGGTCTTGAAACACTTGAAAGTTTCTTGGAAAGGGAAGCTAGAGAAATTCAAAATATTTCAGATGAAGGTCAATCTCCCTCATCTCGTACCATGGCTGGTGAAGAAGAGACGGTATAAGTACTTGAGTTTCCCATACGGGAAACCAATGGAGAAACTAAGATGAAAAATATTAATCCTTTTACCTTGCCTCATTTTCATGGTCTTGTTTATGAATATCATGATACCTTCTTGTTTGAGTTTGCAGTTATATGCAGGACATATGATTATACTATTGATTATGCTATGATTATACATCTTAAGAGAAAGAACTTCTAGGAGAACTCAAGGATGTGCCCCTTTTAAATATTTTTATCAAAGAAGAGTGCATTAGAAGGCTGAGGAGAAAAATAAAAGACATACCTACAATAAATGTTACAGGACAACTAGCTGACCTTATGATTGGGAAAATAAATGTACCCAAGTACTTGGATCTAGGAATCCCTTTAGTGAATGTTCACATCAACAAAACCTTGATCCAAAATACTCTCATAGATTTGGGGGCTGCCATAAATGTTATGACCAAAGATACCATGTTAAAACTAAATGTTCAGGGATTCTTAAGAGACACCCCCACCGTCCTCCAATTTGCAGACAGATCCACAATAAAGCCTAAGGGGATGTTGAAAGATATAATACTCTCTATTGATTCTTGGGAATATCCCACTGATGTTTTAGTCCTACAAACCAAGTCTCCTTCAAGCCATCAAGGATGTGCTATTTTTCAATAGATTTATCAAAGAAGAGTTCATTAAAAGGCCGAGGAGAAAAAGAAAAGACATACCTACAATAAATTTTATAGGACAACTAACTAACCTTATACTCGGGAAAATAATTGTACCTAAGTACTTGGATCCAGGAATCCCTGTAGTGAATGTTCACATCAAAAAAACCTTGATCCAAAATACTCTCATAGATTTAGGGTTTTCCATAAACGTTGTGACCAAAGATAGAATATTAAAACTAAATGTTCAGGGATTCTTAAAAGACACCCCCACCATCCTCCAACTTGCATAGAGATCCACAGTCAAGCATGAGGGGATGTTGGAAGATACAATACTCTCTATTTATTCTTGGGAATATCCTACTGACTTTTTAATCCTCCAAACCAAGTCTCAATTCAATGGGCACCCCTTATCTTGGGGAGGCCTTGGTTGGCCACAATAGATGCATACATCGGTTATAGGGCAAGAAACATGACTATAATTGACGGTCAATCCCCAAAACAGTTTTTTCTTTATCCCCCTTCCCAACATTTAATAACAAAAAACCTTCCAATGTGGGTATAAGAAGAAGAATACCCAATCCAAACTACTTCCTATCTTACCTACACAATTAGCACAACCATGGCTAGTAGCAAAATTGACGAGGACACTTTCCTTGTAAATTTTCTGCAAAACCAATACTATGTTGATGAGATAATATAAGGGATGAATGATAAAATCAAATATGAATTATCTACTAATAATAAAACAAAAATATGGGCATAACTATTCACAATTGAAATTGAATACCCCTCTATCAAAACCATAGAGATCAACCCTGCAAAACACTCAAAACCAACACAAAACTTACCAATCAACAAGAACAAAAGTTATTAGATGTTCTGAAAAGAAACATTGAAGCCTTTGCATGGGATTACAAGGATATGAAAGGCATCCATCCTTCCATCTATACTCACCATATTCATATCAAAGAGGACTAGAAACCTATTAGGTAGCTCGAAATAAGGATGAACCTTGCATTGAAAGACATAGTTAAACAAGAATTCCAAAAGTTGTTAGATGTCAGATTCATATATCCAATTTTATATAGTGAGTGGGTCTCTCCCCTAGTTATTGTCTCGAAAAATAATGGGAAATGGAGGATATGTGTGGATTACCAATAACTAAACAAATCTACAAGGAAATATAATTTTCCCTTACCCTTCATTGACCAAGTCTCAGATGTCCTAGATGGGAAAGAATATTTTTCATTCCTGGATGGATTTCATGGATACAACCAAATTCAAATCAGTCCTAAAGAGTAGGACAAAACAACATTTATCTGTCCCTAGGGCACATTTTCTTATAAGGTCCTTCCATTTGGCCTATGTAATGTCCCAACCACATTCCAAAGATAAATACTTAACATCTTTTCAAAACTCATCCATGATAAAGTAGAGATCTATATGGATGACTTCACCCCTTATGGAAACTCATTTGATGAAGCCTCAGATAATGTATATAAGGTTCTCCAAAGATGCAAAGAAATGAACCTCTCCCCTAACAATGAAAAATGCAATATGATGATGAATGAAGGGATTATGTTAGGACACCATCTATCCTCCATAGGGATTGAAGTAGATAGAAATACAGTCAAAATAATCACACTACTACCTACTCCTCTAAAACCAAAAGATATCAAAAGTATTCTTGGACATGCAAGATACTACATGAGATTCATCAAGTGTTTTAGTACGATAGTTTCTCCAATGTTTACCCTACTATCCATATATATAGATTATTGTTGGACTCTAAATTGTCAACAAGCATTTGAAACAATGAAATAAAGAATCTCATCTGCTCATGTACTACATGGTCCTAATTTGACTCTTCTCTTTCATATTCATATTGATTCATCACATAAATCTGTAGGAGTAGTCTTGGGACAAAATGAAGATACAAATCCTTATACAATTTATTTTATAATAAAAAACTTCGTTGGTGTAGAGCTAAACTACATTGTTACAGAAAAGGAATTTTTAGCAGTATTCCATGCTCTCAACAAGTTTAGAAATTATGATACAAGGTATAAAGTTTTTGTACATAATGATCATGTTGCCATTATATATTATATGAATAAACTTGACATCAATGGTAGAATAATAAGATGGATTTTGTTATTACAACAATTTGATCTAACCATTCTCGATAATCCTGGGAAGTAGAATGTTGTTGTAGATTTTTTTCCAAGTTGAAATTTCCTACTAAGGAAGGTATGATTGATGATCCTTTCCTGGATGAACACCTCTTTGAAATACCAACATAGACCCCCGGGTTTTATAACATAGTCAATTATCTTACAACAGGGAGGCTTCCTCAACGTTTTTTCTAACGAGAAAGATGCAAAATTGTCAAGACCAAGTCTTGAGGAGCTGCATGAGAGAATATGATGTGCATGATATCCTCCATTCCTTTCATGATGAACCATGTGGAGGACACTATCCAGCAAAGAGAACACCCTACAATATATTGCAAGTTGGATACTATTGGTCGACCCTACACAGAGATGCTCAATAGTACACCTCACACTGTGTTGAATATCAAAGGATGGAAAATCCTACAAAGATAAATGAAATTCCCTTGCAGCCCCAAGTATCATTGGAACCATTTGAAAAGTGGGGCATAGAATTTATTGGCCCAATTGACCCACCTTTAGGGCAGAAGAAGCACATACTAGTATGTACTGACTATCTGACCAAGTGGGTTGAAGTAAAGGCTATGAAGGATGCCACAGAACACAATGTCATCGCATTCCTCCAAGAATGCATATTCTCAAGATTTGGTAATTCTAGAGAGATATTCGCATACCAAGGAACTCAGTTCACATGCATAATTATTGAGCAAATCATGCAACAACACCACATATGTCACAGAAAATCAACACCCTACCACCCAAAAGAAAATGAATAGGCTGAAGTCACCAACCGGGAGATGGAAAATATCCTCATCAAAACAATGAGTATGAACAAGAATAACTCATAAAAGAAACTCATAGAAGAACTATGGGCATACAAAATCACATGGAAGACTACCACAAGGCTTAAACCCTTTGAATTATTCTATAGTAAGAAATCCACACTCTCTACTGAGTTTGAATATTGTACTTCGATGACATCATCTGAATTGAATATGGATATACCATCAACACAGAAAGAGATATTAAATCAACTAAATTCCTTTGATGAGTACCCGATGCAATCATTCTTCAACACTGAAGTAGTGCAACAACAAAGAAAATATTGCCATGACAAGAAAATCAAGTATGGTAAGTTAAATGAAGGGGACTGGGCCCTATTATATGATTCAAGATTCAAGGCCTTCAAGGGAAGGCTAATGACCAGGTGTCTAGGGCCCTACATTATTGAGAGATGTCATGATAATGGTTCAGTCAATATCAGAACCATAGATGAAGAAGGAATCCCTTTGCTAGTAAATGGATTTAGGCTAAAAGTTAAAAACAAACCAATGACAATGGAAGAGTTTACAACAACAACAAAGACACAAAATATGGATGTGATTGATAGCAAGGATTCTCTCAATCCATCCAAATAATGAGACATGATCAAAAATGAAAGAAAAAGAATAAAATACCTAGTTTAAAACCTCATTGAGGCATCTAAGACAAGTCTTTGATTGAAAACCTTCAAGGAGGCAGCCTCAAATCTAATAAATAAAGAAATATCCTCATCAAGAAAACCTTCCTTAGGCTTTATGAAGCATGACTCTGGTGAAAACCAGCAATGGCACCTCTGTCTTGAGAAAAGAAAAAAACAAGAAAGAAAGAAAAAAAGAAAAAAAAGAAGAATTTGTATAATAACATTTTTGTTTTGTAGGTATAAAAGGACTCCATCTCAACAACCATCTGCACATGAAATAAGAAATCATCAACCAAGAAGAACTTAGCAACAATGAATAATCCACAAAGAAAAAAAAGCAGTAAGCATTTTACAAGTTTTTTGCACTTTCAATCATCATTTTCCATACATCACACTTTCCATCTTATCATTCATAAACTTTTCTTGTTTTCCTTCGTTTATTTACACTTTACATTTCCCAAGTTTTCATTTTTAACCCTATGTTCCAAGAAGATTGATCTACAAAATCAATCTACAGATTCCTACAGGATCATTCCAAATAAAAGGAAGCTAGCTTTCCATTGAATAAAAAGCATTACCAACACTAGCATCATCATTATAAACATCAATAACATTACTATCATCATCAACACTACTAGCATCGATAAAATACTAGCCTCTAGAATGCATAAAAGGACTTCTATAGGATCCCCTATACCCTGTAGAAATTGTTACAACAAAATAAAAACAAATTACAGCAAGAAACTCAAGGAAATACAAAGGAATTCTATCATTAAATAAAGTCTTCACAAAGGTCAACCAACAAGGAAAAATAAATCAGTTATACAAAATCATGTTTGTATGGAAAAACAACAAAAGTCTGCTATTGTAATACAACTCCAATGACCTGGATGTACAACAAAATTCAAACACATAGCAAAGTCAACATGCTCACAAAGGTAAAAAAAGGTATCACATTTAATCCTCTCTCTCAAACTTTAATTTAGTATCATACAAAGGTTAAACACATGCATATTTTATATGGTCAAAATATATAAAATTATATCATGGGTGATGAGAATGAGGATGTTCTTGGTTGTCACGTCAACGAGGGGAGGCATAATTTATCGGAAAAGGTGACTTGCACATTATTCAAGTGGAGGGTCATTCAAACAAAATGGAGATCACAAAAACACGAGTTCATGAGTACCATAGCTATCATATCGACAGCTTTGACAAGACAGGAGTTAAAACCTTAAATTTGGCCATAAGTGAGAGTAAATGAACTATTTGGTCACCATTTCAAATCATTTCCAAATAGAAGGTCCTCTTTAGTAGTGAAAGGAGATCAAGGGTGTGAGGTAGTAGGTCGGGATAGGAAAACACTCATACAGAAACACGAATTTGATCCAGAGAAACAAGGTTGCTACAGGAAGGTAGCTATTGAAACCCTCTTCAACAAGAATTGCTCTCTGCCTCAAATTTGTCTCAAATTGTTGTTAGAATTTTGTGTTTTTAAAATCTATATGGTAAATTTTTTTTTTTCTAGGTTTACATAGTTTTTGTGAGAAAAGGAATGAAATCCTTAAGAAACCAGTCTACACAGTTCCTGTAGATATTGTTTTACACAGTCCTGTAGGAATGCCTTGAGAAAGAACCCTCTCACCCTTTATATTACTCTTAATATCTTTTGGAAGCCCTACTTTTTCCAATAAAGTGTTGTTGCAAATTCTTAGCTCAAAACTAATAAATTTGTTTGTTATCGCACAAGTTGTAGGTGGGGAAAATCTCGACCCAACTACCAAATGGCGATAACTTAGAGAACACCTACCCACTTTCATCTTAGAAAGGTATTCCCGTCACTTTAGAAATGATAGAATCACCTCAAGAGGGGAATCTCGTTGACCTTGGGGGGAAATGAGATGGAAAGTGAAGAGATCAAATAAATTCCCCCTATAGGTCAAGATATAAGATGTGGAAAGGATTGGTAAAGAGTCTTGGTGGTAGCCGATGGTTTTCAAGAGATAAGAACACGTCCAAAGAATGATGTACCTACCCCAGAAACAAGAGCAGGGCGAGTATATATGTATAATGTTAGGTGGAAAATAAATTTAGTCCTATTGTCCCTAATTGCAGTAGTAAAAAATGATGTATATCAACAATAAAATTACAATGATAGCTGCAAAATATAGTTTCTTAAATCTTAACAAAATGTACAAGAGACAAACTAGCAAATGACTAGTTTTTCTCAAGAAGATAACATGAAACTTTAGCAAAAATGTAAGGTTCTTGTAAACAAGTTTTGAAGAAATAATTATTATCCTTATGGCTGTAACAAACAATTTATTACAACCGATAAATCAACCGTCAAAAGTTTCCAATAATCCACCCAAAAAGTGCGCTAGACTTAGTAGATTACTATGGCAAACTTTTAGCAACTTTCCATGGTTGAATGACAAATTATGAATGAAAGTGTGTTAGGGTTTCTGCAACCCTAATGGATATAGATGAAAGTTTATAATAGAAACAATAAATACTTGTCCAATTAAGATGCCCTAGTGGCTATGACAAGCCTAGAGCATCAAGAAGAGATTACAATTTAAACAATTTGATTATCTCGTGTTTTCACATATCCCAATGCAACACTTTTATCTCTCCAATGTAGATTGAAAATGATTAGTGCTTTAACTATTGGGTTATGGAGTCAAATAAAGATTTAACTATACTATTTCCTTGGGGGTGTAAGCCCTCTTACTCCCCAAGGAAAGTAAAGCTAACTAGGAAAGTGTTTGGAGGGTGTAAGCCCTTTTGCTTCTCCTAGCACTACCTTGAGCAACAAATTATTTCCAAGACAAATATCGATGAGCTTAGTG
Organism: Picea mariana; assembly: GCA_032191745.1. NCBI lineage: Eukaryota > Viridiplantae > Streptophyta > Pinopsida > Pinales > Pinaceae > Picea > Picea mariana. Next base: position 27,682 of record JASDQU010028628.1, read on the forward strand.
GGGTTGTATGCACTTATACTCCCCAATAAATTCAACTATTTAACCTCGCAACCAAGAAAAAGAGACCACAATAAGATAAAACCCTTCACCTAGAGAAAGAATTAACAAGAGAAACTTCCACTTTACCAAGATTTATCCACCAATATGCAAGAGAAACACTCCACAAGGGGTAGCAGACCACCTCCTTCCACCAATAGCAAAGTAAACCATGACAAATGCAAAAGAGAGAAAATTCCCAAGAGTAGTGAAAATTTCATCCAAGTACTTCTCCACATGGGAGAGTTATGTTATGAAAAGAGATTCACATGATCTTTATTTATACAAAATGTTTAAAACATAGTTTGTCCACTTAATTAGGGTAAAACATAAGATAGGGGGTCAACAACCCTTATCTTACCCCTTTACACAAATAATAATACTTAATTTTCACTTTTTTCACATTAGAAACCCTAAAACAAAAGGATGTCACCCCTTTAGGGAGACATTTTGACACTTTTCCAAGTCGTTGGAGAGGAAGGCGGAGGTTGTTGGGGCTCATAGAGCCTCTTCTTCATGCGCCAAGGTCAATCCATGCCTCCTCCGATCAAATCATGTCAAGTGTCAATGAGAAACAACTCCATCACCACCAACCCTAGCCCTGGGTGACGTCAAGCCCCAAAAAGCTACGTTTTTCCCCTCCTAGACAAGTTGTTTGGTATGTGAGGGATAGGCAAGGTCATCCATGATGTCTTCTAGGCCTCCAAAGGCAATTCATCGTGATATGGCATGTGGGGCCTTGGAATCCACCCTGTGGGCTTCAAGCATCGTGGAAGCCCAAGCTAGGCTTGTTCCTCCAAAACTGTCCACCAAACAAGGTCCTGTAAAACAAATTCGTACTCCCTCCAAGGATCTCAAGTCAAAATATAGTCAGATTAAACAAATGCTCCAAGACCCTATACAATTGACCAAGTTTAGGTATTGGAGGGGTGTCATAAAAGTTCTATTGGGTAGACTAAAACCCTAAAATAGGGGACACTTCCAAGGATTCCCTTTCAAGGTCATGTAGTAGATGATGTGGTGGATAGGGGGTTGGACTTCATAGGTCAATGAGTTTTATGACATACAAGGGCTCGTATTATCTCATCTATGGGTACCTTTGTAAGGGGTGTTGTTGGACAACTGAGAGGGGGGGTGAATCAGTTGTTACCTAGATTAAACAATTATGCTCATTTTAAATTCATTATAGAACTCTCAATGACGATCACAATAATGTAGGGAAGTAAGCAGTAGAACATTCAACATCATTCACACATATGAGATACACAGAGACAGATATTTCCTGAGGAAACCCATAAAGGGTAAAAACCTCTTCTTCTTTA
>JASDQU010028629.1:976-11929 GCA_032191745.1 Picea mariana
TGCAATCGATATTTCAACACAATATTTAACGTGGAACCCAATTGGGAAAACTACAAACACTTTTCTATTAACTGCAGAATTATGTTTTTACATGTTACATAGAAGGAAGATGTTCTTCCTCTTAGATCAACACTTACTGATCAGGATGCACCCACACCCCTGTTCACCAGCTCCAACTGGTAGGAGGGTTCAACCCCCTGTTTTAATTATTAACAAATTTTAGTTAGGTGCTCTCCATCGAAATCACATATCTGGGAACTTCAATGATTGATCAAAACCCAACAATTTGCAACGAAACCCCTAATCTTATCTCCAAGTGCCCTGCACTGTTCACTAGTTGTACAAGCTCCATGACACCTGATAGATATATCTCGTTTTGTGATTCTTTCATGGATGAACTGATCGGCCAGAGAAACCCATAAGACATCTCTGAGAATAAGAATGTGTCTCTTTGTCATAACATTAGTTCTATTCTGTTTGTAACTTGTTTTTTAGCATAATTAATTAACAAACTTTTGGTTAAGAAATTCGTGGCAATCCTGTTCAAGTTTGTCAATTCTACTAAATGATCCTTTCATCGATTTACATTTTACTTCAGGTTCAATGCACCTTCCATCGACATCTGGACTGCTTTACGTATGCATATACGATCCCCCAAATTGTATCCTCTTGATTGTAGAGTGATTGTTGGATTGTTGTAATCCATAAACTTTTGGAGAATCTTAACAACAAAGATGACAAGGTGCGTATGACAAGAATTGGTGTCTTTTAAAAGAGGCAGAAGGGCAGGAATTAGTCTAGATTCTCTTTTTTTTCCCGAGCCAATACATGTGTGGTGCAGTTGACTCAATAATGGATTCCTCACAATCCTTATTCTTCTTTTTTTTTTTGTCAAAGGTGCTTTAGAACTCCGTGTTTCATTCTCACAACTGCTTGACTATGCAATAACATCAACATATTGTCGATTTTATTGTATTGCATTTGTTGTATTGCTTCTTTCTTTTGTTGTATTGCTTCTTGCTTGTGTTGTATTTGCTTCTTGCTTTTGTTGTATTTCTTCTTGGAGTTACTGTGCAATAACTATTTACATGTAGCATTTTGGATGTGGTATCAAACAAATATTTTCAAGGTGCATTCATGCAACAATCCTTATTCAGATGGATTTAATATTTAGAAGGAGGACATTTAGAATTTCATCAACACTAATCATAACCCCAACATCATCATATTTCCCATAATAATTTGGAGCATAGAATATGGTGACCAACTGCCTGTCTGCATAGGGTTTTATCAATATTCCTCATTATGATCATGCAGCAATACTGATCAATATATTTTTCTGTTTGACAAACTTTGGATCTTTTCATTCTCATCATCACAAACATGTATTATGTCTTCTTTCATGTTTTTGTATGCCACATACATTTTGCTTTGTCCATGATAGGGCTTGTTGTACTGTAGTAACAGAGTTCCTTAATGCACATTGTTATTTTGTCAATGCCAATGAACATCGGTGTCTCAGTGTCTCTCATCTTTTTGACATTAGTGCCAATGCCATCAATGCCAACCTGTATTGCCATATTTCCAACAATATCCCCCCTTAGCATTGATGGCAATACTATCTTCATTTCTCCCCCTTTGACATCAAGGGCAAAGATTTGAATGACTCCCCCTAACTTTGATCACTGTCTCCCCCTGAATTGATGCCAATTGATGTATTATTTTCTTAAGAAATTAGATTGGAAGAGAGACAACTCCCAATATTTTCCTGAGATATTAAAATACATCTATGCTTAAGAGTTTTGTGAAAATGTCTGCCTCCTGTTATTGTGTTGGAACATATTCCAATTTAATGTTTTTATTTTTGGCCTGATCTCTTAGATAGTGGTATTTTATGGTAATGTGTTTTGATTTGGAGTGTTGGACATGGTTCTTGGAGAGACTTATAACACTTGTATTATCATAGTAGATAACAGTAGGTTCCTCAAACACTGTTTTGATGTCTTGTAAGGTTTGTTTCATCCATTCCACTTGTGTGCAACATTTTGCTGCTGCAATATACTCAACTTCAGTGGTAGACAAAGAAATTGAGAACTATTTCTTGCTTATCCAAGCTACCAGTGATTCTCCCAAGAAGAATGCTCCTCCACTTGTACTTTTTTCTGTCATCTACACAACATGCACAATCTGCATCTAAATAGGATTTTCAAGTGAATGAATCCTTGCTAGGGTACCACAAACCAAGATCTATGGTTCCTTTCAACTACCTAAAGATTCTTTCATAACTTGAACATGGCTCTCTCTTGGTGCTGCTTGGAATCTTGCCACCATCCCAACAACTTGCTTGACATCAGGTCTGGAAGTTGTTACATAGAGTAAACTCCCAATCATTGATCTGTAGTGTTTTGGATCTACAGCTTTGGACTCATCTTTCTTGCTTAGTTTGCATCCAACTGTCATAGGTTTTCTAACAGGTTTGCAATCCTCAAACTGGAATTTCTTAAGCATATCTTTAACATACTCGCACTGATGGATAACAAATCCTCTTTTGGACTGTACTATTTATAATCCTAGAATTCAGTTCACCAAGCAAGGACATTTCAAATTCTTGCTCCATTCTCCTAGCAAAGTCCTTACTCATTTTTTCATCATCACTCCCAAATATGATATCATCAACATATACTTCCACAATAATCATGTTATCACCAAAATTTTTATAATAAAGATTGATGTCTGTTGATCCTCTTTTGAGGCCTTGTACTTGTAAATAAGAATCTAGCCTTGCATACCATGCTCTAGGTGCTTGTTTTAGCCCATAGAGTGCTTTCTTTAGTTTACAGACATAGTCTCCTTTGTTAGTTAATTGAAATCATTCTGGTTGCTCAATATAGACTTCCTCTTCTAGGTGTCCATTGAGAAATGTTGACTTGACATCCATCTGGTATACGTTAAATTTTTTGTAGTTGGCAAATGCTAAGAACATCATAATTGCCTCTAATGTGGCCACAGGTGCAAAGGTTTCTTCAAAGTCTACCCCTTCAATCTGAGCATACCCTTTACATACCAATCTGGCTTTGTTCCTGATTACTTGTCTATTCTCATCCACTTTGTTTTTGTACACCCATTTAGTTCCAATGACATATGTGACAAAAGTGTTATTTCTATATGATACAACAATTGTCTTCTAGTCTGTACTCCATCACTTTTATTTCCAATAATCAGTTCTTTAGGATGATTCTTTTGAGTCATTCTTGAGGGTGTCTTTGTGTCTCTTCTTGGGGATTCTTCTCTTATATCTTCTTCTCGAATGTCTTCCTCGTCTTCACTAGTATCCATATCATCCTCTTCCTTTTCTTCTTTATTTTCTTCTACTTCTTTTGCTTGTGTATCAACTGACTCATCATCATCTTCATCTTCATTGTCAAGTATAGTCTTTTGATGTTTGATCCTTATTGTTTTTAAATCATCCACCTTGACATCTACATTCTCAACAATCTTATGTAATCTAATATTGTAGCATTTGTATGCTTTCTTGGTAGAAGCATATCCAAGAAATATAACTTCATCAGATCTAGCATCAAATTTTCTGAGATTATCATCAAGCCTTTTGATGTAACACTTACTTCCAAAGAACTTGAAGTATTTTATCGAAGGAGTTCTCCCAAACCATAGTTCATAAGGAGTCTTATTACTATTAATCCTGAGCTGACCTTTGTTTAGTATGTATACTGTTGTGCTTACAGCTTCCCTCCAATATCCATCAGATAATATTGTTTCATTGAGCATAGTCCTTGCAGCCTCCTAGTCTATTCTATTCCTTCTCTCAACAATCTCATTTTGATGGGGTGTTCTGGCAACAGAGAATTGTATTTTAATTCCATGAGTTTCATAGAAGAGGTCAAACTATTTTGAGGTGAACTCACCACCATTGTCTGATATAATACATTTGTTTTTTGTCTCTTTTTCATTTTCAACAAGGGTCTTAAAAGCTTTGAATTTGTTAAGTGCTTCTGATTTTTCTTTAAGAAAACATACCCAACCCATTCTAGTAAAATCATCAACGAACAACATAAAGTAGGACTCTCCTTGCAAACTCTTGGTCCTTGTAGGTCCACAGAGGTCGGTGTGAACAAGCTCTAAAGGTTTCGAGGTTGAGTATTCTTTTGTTTTGAACCTTATTCTAGTTTGATTCCCTAGTTGACAGTGTCTACACATAGGCTTTGAGGCCTTTGTGATCTTTGGCAAGTTTCTTATTGCCCCAATATTGTTGACTTTCACTAAATTGTCAAAGTTAATGTGCCCCAACCTCTATGCCATAGTCAATTTTCATCTACTAAATTTTTATGACACTCCTCATTCAATTTTGTATTTAGTATATATACATTCTTGGGAGTTCTAGGAGCAGTACCAACCAATTTTCCTGAGTCCTCTCTCCTAATCTCACAATTTTGGGAATCGAAGTTGCAAATGTGCCCCTANTGAGCACCCACTGTCAACATACTAGAGATCTTCTTTATCTTGGGCTTTCAAGGCAATAAGTCATTCCTCTTTTGATGTTTTTTCTTTCCAAAGCTTCTTTTGCTCTCTAATGAACTTTGGTTTTTCGGAGACTTCCATTAATCTACAACTACTTGCTTTATGTCCATAATTATGACATCCGAAGCATTCCAGGTTCCCTTCTTGTAGAGGTGCAAAGGAGTTATAATTTCTGCTTTTAACTTGATTTATTGTTTAGTTATTTTTAATATTATAGTTCTCAACCCTCGAGTTTTTCCTTCCATATGCTCTACAATTTATAGCTTTGTGTCCGAAATTAGAGCATGCAAAGCAATAACCAAAAAAAATGTGAGGATATATGTTTTCATATACCTTTGGTGTTGTCTTATATTCCTTCTTGATGGGTGGAAGTAGTCCTCTGGAGTTCTGATCATTACTTGTCTTTTCTTCATCTTTTTTCTTGAATGTATTGAGGGGAGCAACTGCATAAGATTTTGAGTTAACTTGGATTTCTTCTTGAGAATAACCTACTCCATTTTTGTTACCTGAATCCCTTTGTGTGGTAATAATCTTATCTAATATTTTAGAGCTATTTTCATATCTTGTTTGAATAAGTTTCGTATCGAGTTCTTTTCTTAGGTGAACTAATTCTACCTCCATTCTTTCACAGGTTATTTGTTTCTCTTTAAGAGACTTTTCTAGACTTTCGTCCATCCTATTTGCTTCTAGGATTTGTTTTTTCAGGTTACTCATGGGTTTCTCCATTTCTTTTTCTTTCAGTTCATGTTTTGCCTTTTGTTCAACTACAAAACTTTTCCGCTGTCTATATCTGGTTTTGTATCTTCTTAATTCGTCCAAGGCACTGAGAAGTTCTTCTTCCATATTAACCTCTGGTTCATATTTTGACTCTTCCTCATGCTCAATTTCTTCTATCTCATTAGGCTCTTCAATACCTAGAAAAAGGACTTCATCATCATCATTGTCACTAGACTCTAATCAACTGTTGTTTTCTTCTTTTGAGTAAAAATTCTTTTTCCCTTTGTAAAACTTCTTCTTGTAGTTAGGTTTTCCTTTCTTCTTGTATTGTTTACTTTTGTCTTTTTCATCTTTAGGGTCCTCCTTGGGATATGGACACTTGGCTGCAAAGTGGCCAACCTTGACACAATTAAAAAATTTGAAAGACAACTTGCCTTTGTACCTCCCTGATCCTTTCTGAAGTTTTTTTAATAAAATTGGCTTCTTCTACATCAGATTCTTCATGATGGTTGGATAGAGGTTTTTTCTTCTTATTTTTTGTTTTCTTGAGCACCTTGAAGGCTGCCTCTCCTTGTGGGAGGTTCTCATGACCTAATGTTAACTCATAGGCTACGAGGATTCCATACAATTCATCCATGGTGAGTTTATCTAGATTTTCTCGATCTTCAAGAGTGAACACTTTAGGATTGTATAACATAGGTAGTGTTCTTAGTATTTTTTCAACTAGCTCATTGTCTAACACTTCTACTCCCAAACCTATGATTGCATTAACAATATTATCAACTCTTTCGAAGTACTATGAGATATTTTCTTCATCCTTCATTTTTAGACCTTCATATTGTACTTTGAGAGTCTGAAGTTTGGCCCTCTTTACCTTGGAATCTCCTGCATATATAGTTTGCAATTTATCCCAGAGTTGTTTTGCATTTTGACAGTTTAGTACTTTAGCAAGGATCTTCTTACTAAGTCCAACTTGTATTGTGTTTAAAGCCTTTACATGTTCCCAAAATTTCTTCATGTCTTCTGCTTATGTGGGAGTGACTTTTGGAACATCATATACTTTTCCAACTAATGTCCATACTTCCAGTCCAATGGATATCAGATAGTGTTTCATTATAACACTCTAGAAAACATAGTCTTCACCATAAAATAGGGGGATTTTTGATGACATCTTCAACTGTTGATCCATCCCGATGTATATTTCTCTTCAAGTGATTTAAACCCTTAGTGAAGAGACTCGCTCTGATACCAATTGAAGGACCAGATCCTGTCACTGAGAGGGGGGGGGGTGTGAATCAGTGACACAATAATTTTATCAAATTTTCTTTTGTTAATGCAATCAATAATTCAACACAATATTTATGGTGGAACCTAATTGGGAAAACCACAAACACTTTTCTATTAACTTCAAAATTATGTTTTTACATGTTACATAGAAGGAAGATGTTCTTCCTCTTAGATAAACACCTACTGATTAGGATGCACCCACACCCCTGTTCACCAACTCCAACTGGTAGGAGGGTTCATCCCTCTGTTTTAATTATTAACAAATTTCAGATAGGTGCTCTCCATCGAAATCACATATCTGGGAACTTCAACGACTGATCAAAACCCAACAATTTTTAGTGAAACCCCTGTATCTTATCTCCAAGTGCCCTGCACTATTCACTAGCTGTACAAGTGCCATGACACTTGCTAGACATTTCTCGTTTTGTGATTCTTTCATGGATGAACTGATCGACCAGAGAAACCCATAAGACACCTTTGAGAATAAGACTGTGTCTCTTTGTCATAACGTTAGTTCTATTCTATTTGTAACTTGTTTTTGAGCATAATTAATTATCAAACTTTTGGTTAAGAAATTCGTGGCAATCCTGTTCAAGTTCGTCAATTCTACTAAATGCTCCTTTCATCGATTTACATTTTACTTCAGGTTCAATGCACCTTCCATTGACATCTGGACTTCTCTCCGTATGCATATACAATCCCTCAAATTGTAGCCTCTCGATTGTATTGTCTAGACCTCCACGATCTCTGAACAAAGTGACTGTTGGATTGTTGTAATCCATAAACTTTTGGAGAATCTTAACAACAAAGATGACAAGGTGCATATGAAAAGAATTGGTGTGTTTTAAAAGAGGCAAAAGGGCTGGAATTAATCTAGTTTCTCTTTTTTTTCCTGAGCCAATACATGTCTGGTGCAGTTGACTCAATCATGGATTCTTCACAATCCTTATTCTTTTTTTTTTTTTTGTCAAACGTGATTTAGAACTCTGTGTTTCATTCTCACAACTTCTTGACTGTGCAATAACATCAACATATTGTTGATTTTGTTATATTGCTTTTGTTGTATTGCTTCTTGTATTGCTTTTGTTGTATTGCTTCTTGGAGTTATTGTGCAATAACTATTTACATGTAGCATTTTGGGTGTGGTATCAAACAAATATTTTCAAGGTGCACTCATGCAACAATCCTTATTCAGATGGCTTTAATATTTAGAAGGATCACATTTAGACTTTCATTAACATTCATCATAACCCAAGCATTATCAAATTTCCCATAGTAATTTGGAGCATAGAATATGGTGACTAGCTGTATGTCTGCATAGTCAATATCTTTTCCTGTTTGACAAACCTTGGATCTTGTCATTCTCATCATCACAAGCATGTACTATGTCTTCTTTCATGTTTTTGTATGCCACATACATTTTGATTTGTCCATGATAGGGCTTGTTGTACTGTAGTAACATAGTGTCTTAATGCACATGTTTATTTAGTCAATGCCAATGAACAACAATGTCTCTCATCTTTTTGACATCAGTGCCAATGCCATCAATGCCAATCTGTATTGCCATATTGCCAACAATCCCCTTTCTTCACTTAAGTGTGTGAGGGTGGAGTAAATTGCACTCCATTTATAATGCACAATTACTCATTGTTATTAAATGTAGTGCTCCAAACTCTATAATAGGAATAATATCCACTATCAATATGTTAGGTCACATTTGAGTAAATTTGGGTCTAAAATGGGTCTCAAGGGTGTTGATGTTTGGGAAACATTGGAAAGACATTCTAAGCAATATTATTAATTATAATAATATTCTAAGCAATGAGATTATTAATTACTAAGCAATATTATTAATTATAATAATATATTTATGATATAAAGTATAAATATATATAATAAAGTATAAAGCATAAATCATAATATAAAGTATAAATATATATTTATTACCCAAGGGACACATCTCTTCATGGATGGTCACCATATGTTTTTTTATATATAGAACACTCATCATTGTAGTAAATTCATTCACATACAATATCATCTCTTATGAAAAATCAACATGGTATCAGAGCGGGACCGGGCTTAACTCCCTCACAGGAGGACCCGAGAAAATAAGAGAGATAAGTGCTGGAGAAAAGAAAAGCATGGGATAGGTGTCTCATGTGGAAATGTAGTGTTGATTCTATTTGCATTGGTGACTACATGGAGGACAAGATAAATTCGATGGTGAAGGAAGCATGCATAAAAGTACAACTGTACTAGAGGTTAAATATTTGGATTTAATATGTAAGGTGAAGAATCAAGGCAATGGCTATACCTTTGGTACCAAATCTAATGTTGTTGCAGAACATGACTTCATAGACTATGGATGTTACTTTATATGGGCAGATGGTATGTGATAGACCCTGAGTTCAGATTATATGGATATTCAGATTCAGATTGGGCTGACAGTATTCCCGATTGGAAGAGTACTTCGACATATTGCTTCAGTCTAGGCTCTAGTATGGTTTCATGGAGCAGCAAGAAGCAGTGGTGTATAACACTCAGTACGACTAAGGTAGAGTATGTGGAAGCATGTGCAACAAGGTGCGAAGCAGTGTGTCTTCATAAATTGATGACTATTGGACTGAATTTGACTTGTAGATAAAACCTATAAGAAGAGGATGACGAGACTTGTTCTGAAGGACAAGTGATGAAGTTAGCAGGTTGAAGATTCAGTTGATATTCAATGCTTGAGAGGGAGTCAAACAACCAGTTCCAGAGGGAGCTGGGTACTACAGTAAGGAGCAGGAGGCTCCACCGGATGTAGGAAGCAATGATGTGTGGCGCTTAGTACAACTGAAGTTGAGTATTTGGCAGCATGTGCAGTAGCCGTGTGGCTTCGAGAACTTCTGTCTCGGTTATTTGGTCTCATACTGGAGATGACCTACATTTGGTGTGACAACCAGAGTTGCATGAAGTTGTTAGAGAACCCCATGGTCTATGACAGGTCGAAGCATATCGAGCTCAGATATTACTATATTAGGGATATCGTGCATAATGGAGCAACGAGGCTCCAATTTTGTGACTACAGAGGATCAAGTTGTGGATGTGTTTACCAAGCCGCTGTCAAGGATGAAGTTTGAGTACTTCAGGGACAAGCTTGGTGTGGTCCCTCTTTAGAGGTAGTGTTCTCATCCAACATGAAAAACGGTTGGCACTGAGACAGGAGCGCACATGATTAGGTACTGATGCATCACAGGGAGTGGATTTCCTGGGGACATGTTGTAGCTATTGAGAGCTACCCATAGACCTTGGTTGCATGGGGTGAAGTCATGTTCTCACTGAGACATGTGGAAATCATCCATCATGAAAAAGGGCTGGCACTGAGTGTTCTCATCCAACATGAAAAAGGGTTGGCACTGAGACAAGAGTGCACATGATCAGGTACCGATGCATTGCAGGAAGTGGATGTCATGGGGACATGTTGTAGCTATTGAGAGCTACCCACAAACCTTGGTTGCATGGGGTGAAGTCATGTTGCACTATGGATATTCGAGGGTTGGCACTGAGACAGGAGTGCACATGATCAAGTACTAATTCATCGTAGGGAGTGGATGTCCTGGGGACATGTTGTAGCTATTGAGAGCTACCCATAGACCTTGATTGCATGGGGTGAAGTCATTTTTTACTATGGATATCCGAGGATGTATAGATTCAGATGTTCAACAATCAATGGATTTGAGCTCATGTGGTATCAGACTTTGAGTCTGTGTCTCATGGAAGTGACACTTGGTACATAAGAGAGAAATGAGGCTCCAATATGGTGGAGAAGGGAGCAGCGAGGCTCCAATATATGGCTATCGATGAGAAGGTTGCAGATGTGTTGACAAAGCCATTGTCAAGGACGATGTTCGAGTACTTCAGGGACAAGCTCGGTGTAGTCCCTCTTCAGAGGGAGTGATGGCTTCATATGCTATTGCGGGGTATTGGATGTCATGCATAAGATATCCAAGTTTATGTGGGAAATTGGATAGTCTCATGATGAAATTTTGTAGCTATTGGAGATCTACCCACCGGCCTTAGATGCATGTTGTGAAGTCACAAGGGTGCACGTGATGAGGTACATATGCATTGCAAGGTAATGGATGTCCTGGGGACATGTTTTAGTTATTTGAGAACTGCCCACTAGGCCTTGGATGCATTGGTTGTGAAGTCACAAGGGTGCAGATGATGAATTACATATGCATTGCGAGGTAATGGATGTCACGACGACATGCTAAAGCTATTTGAGAGCTACCCACAAGAAATCTTCAAAGATAATTTTCAGAGGTAATCTTGGCATAATGTAGAATGTCTCCCTTGTTGAGAGGGAGTGTTGATATTTGGGCAACATCGAAAAGACATTCTGCTATATTGATAATTAATAACGAG
>JASDQU010028629.1:12190-25847 GCA_032191745.1 Picea mariana
TCAAAAACCAATAGAGTTTCAAGAAATTAATCAACGATAATCATTGAGTTTAAACTATGTAAGTCAAAGATGATTGTGTGTTATATTTTTATTTGGAAATAGTAAACTATATATAAACCCTACCTTGGTTAAAATTTTGGTGAGATCATCTCGAAATATGATAAATATTCTTAAAGTACTAAATATAAAATATTTTATATTATCACTACTTCCAATGCTTTTGAAAATAAATATCACATTAATTCAAATCATAATAAAACAAGGGTTGCATGGCAACTCAGTCCCTGCCGAGTTAGTTGGGAAATACATATTGAACAATAAAACTTAATATACCTAAATGCACAAGTAATTAATATTTTTTTATCAAAAAATAATAATTGAGGATTGTTTGTTATTCAAAATGTATAATGAACCGTAAGCTGAATGGAACTATAATATTCATAAATATAATATAAATATAATAAATATAAAGGAATAGATGTCTTAATTTTATCTATAAATATAACAAATTCTATCTATATAAATTAAAATAATAAATAACTTAATTTTTTTTAAACTTTCATATTAAAATTGATAAAAAAAAATCATCCCAACATTAGTATAATCATCTTCAACTTCATTTAAAGTGTGCACCAAATAGAAGAGGATTTCCAATTGACAAGCACTCATCCAGATCTTCTGACAAATTACTTAGACCTATGCACTATTGCTAAATGGTTGTTGATGAAAGTGCAATTATGGATGCAGGTTGTTTTGTGGTGACCGGGATTGCTCCTGCACCCATGCATGTTGAATCCCAAAGCATAAAAATGACCTAACAACACCATAAAAATGACCTTACAACGCCATTAGATTTGAAATTATTTTGCTTGCGGAAGATCCCAGAATGCCAACCCAAACCTCCTTCACTTCACATATAGGTTATGTTGACGTTGACATTTGGTCTCACCTCCACAAAAACGTGTATGGAAATCGCCACCTTGACTAGCCCCTAAAGTGTCGGCAGGCCAACACAATCCTTTTAATAATAGCCAGACGTGAGCAAGTTGCAACCAAACCCAACCATTTCAGAAGCGAAGCGAAGGGCAATGGAATGGAGGAAGATCCAACGCTAACTCCAAGGCGGCCGATAGTCAACAACCGATCGAATAATTGACAGATGCGCGATAGGTGTCCATAGTGTAACTAGCGAGCGAGCTGGTGGTAGATTCACACGAAGAGTAGGCGCTACTAGATTTGGAATGCTATGATAATGGATGGAAAGGCGTGTAAGATTAGCAAAGTTATGAGGGAATGTACAGACAAATAACATGCTCCCTCAACCTTCCCTCCCTTTCTTGTAAAACTGTCAAATCCATTAATTGTGTAATTGGTTTTATACATTGAATGACGTGAAGCCTGCAATAACACATCAAAGATATCAACCAATTAAATTTTAGATATATAGATATATATATATATATTTTATTATTAAAAAAAATACATATATTGATTTCCTATGTTACACATTGGACATAGCACACAAATTTAAAGTCAACAATAAACTAATACATAGTCAAAGAGAAACTCATTGCTACAGTCCCAAACCTTTGGCAGGGACTAATAACTTTGAAACATGTGTTGCATGGCACATAGTCCCTACCAAGGGAAATTTGAAAATGTTTTGGCTACACAAAACAAAGCATATAGCTAGCATTTCTTTGCCCGCCAAGCTAGTTTGAAAATGGAAAATATTCCAACTACAAACAACAAAACTAGAATGAATCACTCAATGAAACCACATAGGTAGAATTTCTTTGTTTTGCTTTGCTTTGATGAAGAGTTTTGTTAGTGTGTAAACGATGGAATCTTTTAATATGATAATATTTTTATACATTAAAAATAAAAAAAAAAGGTGTAAATTTTTTAATATGGATATTATTTTTATATATTAAAACTAAAAAGGTTGTAGATGGGTAGAGCAATATGTAATTAGCTTGATTAAAAACTCAAAATGTCATGTACGTAATTAAATGTTAACTAAAATTTCTAAAATTTGTATATGATGTTTAAATTAATATATATATTTTAAATTTTCTTATTTTTAAACAATTTATTATTAAAAAAATTGAAATATATTTTAGTTGACACTGTATTACTTGTAAAAAAACTAAAAACTTAAACTTTTTTCTCTTAAAAATGTAACTGGCATGTTGAATAGTATTTTCCTGAAATTGTATGTAAGCCTATTTGCCAAGGTGAAAGATAAAAGCACACTACTTGACATTGTGTGACTTCATCGAAGTTCATTGTAGTTAAACACTAGAAGCAAATTTTCATTATTTGAAGAATGTATTTTTTTTTGTAACTAGAGGAATCGGTAACAACGGCAGTATCGTACTCCATTATTTGAAGAATGTATTATTGTAACACAAAAATAAAAATAAAAACTTCATTGTATCTTCGTTTTTTTGTAAATCAAAGTAGAACAATATATTACTGTAGTAAATATGATACAAAATGGTGAGCCTGGTCTGCCAAAAGGAAACGAGACGAGGTATGCACCTTACTGCTTGTCCTTGATCATATGCCTAGAGGTTACTGGTCTACCAAAACTGGAAACCTGACTAGTCCTCCATTTTAAAGCTTGAGAGACATATCCACAAAAAAGAGAGAAATCTAACTATCCGATCAACTAAGTCCTGGGCATTTTTTCCTAGCCTTTGGATGAGACTACCAAATACTGCAACTACCTACAACACACCCAATTAAATCCTGGGCATAAGAGCCAGTACAAACAAAACGAAACACGGAAAAAAAAACAAAAAGCGCTAGAGCACCTGGGAGTGGTCTGTCACCCCACCTGCTTGACCTTTATTGTCCTCCTTTGGGGAGATTGTTTTGGTCCTTCGGATCTAAGATGATCCTCCATGGCCATCTGTAGGTGTTATGTCCAGATGGTGGACATATCTTAGGAACGGATGGATTTGTGCTGTGAGTCGCTCTTGTTTACTTTGCTGGTTCTTTTCTACACCCACTAACAGCTTGACGATGGTTTCTAACCCACTGATTCGACGATGAATTTATTCTTGCATGGGTTTAATCTCCTGATGGTCATCCTTGCGCGCCTCCTCCCGGTCAGACTTTACCTTACCTATCAGCTTTTTGGTGACCCACGCCGTCTCCACCGTTCTATAATAAAGGGTCTCCCTGGGGCGGGTGGCCCCCAAATATTTTATCCAGTCTACCTCCTCGACAATCTCCCCCCACTCCTTTCCACTATGCTCCTCCTTTAACTCTTCCTCCCACTTATTCACTGCTTCCTTCCCTTTCTGCGAGATTGTCGTTTGGAATGTGTTCACTGCAGCTCTCGCAAGCTTCGCAATTCTCATCAAATGCCTCGAGCTTTCCAGGATCTCCTTCCTTTGGGGATTTCTCTTTTTCTGGGTATGTTTCATGCGCGCCATGCCCCTATTCCTACTCGACTCCCTACTATGACCTTTCTCTTGGTACCTCACTCTGCATCTCCCCTTAACCGACCTGAGCTTGAGACTATACCTTTCACCACTAGATAAACCCTTCTGGCTGTAGCCTTGTCTGTAGCTCTTCTTCTTATAACGGTCTCTCTTCTGAGTACCTGTACCTCAAAATAATTCTAGCCAGAGGTGGTGAGCTCGACCCTCCTTATTATCGGGTAAGGCATATCGGACCATTATGTTACGATCGCTTCCCTAGTCCTTGCTTCTATCCCTATTATCTCTGTATCGGGATGCTCTGGGTCCCGTACTTGTCCCGCGGGCCAGAGACCCTCCCTTAATTACCACCATCTCCAAACCCCTTATCTCGTCATGAATTTCTGGTCTGCTACTTGACCTTGCACTATCTTCTCTATCCTTTTTGCTAGTCTGTACTTCCATCAGTCTACCCACTTGCTTCCTATCTTGTTCCCACATGATAGCTGGGGGCCAAGTGTTGTGACCATCATATGCCTCATGGGTCCCATGCCAGGTCGGAGAGCCCCACGTCATCCTCGATGTGACCATCGTCTCTGAAGCTGCCAACATGATCTCGTTCCACCAAGTTGATGCATTCTGATCTGAGTTGACCCCTTGGGATTCTGGACCAAACCTTGTCCAACACATATCCCTCACTATTCACTCCTTAGTTGGCTAGCCTGTCCACCAACGCATTAGCCGACCTACGAATCCATCTAAAATCTATCGTGTTCAAGGTTTGAAGGTGCTTCCTGATTCTTTGAAGGGAGTACGCTAGACACCAATTCCTTAAGACCTTTCCGACCTTGGTTCCATACTGAAGTTTTTTCGTTGTGTTGATGATCAGTGTCAAATCTCCCTCCACAATGACATTCACCATACCCTCTCTACGTAGAATTTCCAGGGCTAGTTCCAGATCTCCAAACTCCGTCGCATTATTTGTAGAGTTACCTATTTTCCCAACATACGAGCATATGATGATCCCTGCACTATCTCTTATTACCTCACCAGCTTTTGCCTACCCATGATTTCCCTTCGATGCCCCGTCGAAATTCAACTTGATGAAACCTATCGGAGGAGGAACCTAGGTATTGAATCCTACATGTATCCGTGGAGCTCAGGCCACAGGTGTGTTAAGGCTCCATTCTTTCAAATGAAACATTTCCAGAATTCTTAGATCTTGGCCCGAGTTCTGGTTTTTGGAATTTTTAAGGTTAAAACTCTGCACTGCCTCTCTTATTTGGGTTATAATAATATCCTTTGTCCTAGAGGTCGGCTGGATTTCATTCCTAAAAATGATCCTGTTTCTTTCTTTCCAAATCACCCATTTTACCATCCTTGGCGTTAGCCCCCAACACAAGTTAACCACCTCATTATCTCTATACCTCTCCTTCCAGTTCTTAATTGTGGCTTTGATACCACCCCTTACCCTATTTGACTTATGGTAAATTATATCCACCCAATCCCAGATCTCGGCTGTATAGTTACACTCATCTAGGAGGTGATCAATCGTTTCTTCCTAGCTTTCACTGAGATGGCATCTTGAGGGTCCATTGAATCCTCTTTTTGTTAAGTTCTCCCACGCCAATATCTTCTTGTGTAATATCAACCATTTAAACATTTTAATCTTGGGCCATTGAGGGCAATTCCAGAGCCTCTCCTAGTGGGGTTCTGTATTTTCTTGGTCTTGTCCCGTTATAGAGTGCTGAGATTCTTTTAGATTGAATTCCACTCCAGTTTTCCTTCCCCATCTTAATTGAACCTCCTTATCTGAGACCCAAATTTTCCTCTTTCCCAATTCCCCCTGAATCTCTTTTACCATCAGGGCTTCCTGGTCTTTGTTTTGAGGTCGTACGTTGTCCCAAATTCTCCATCTGGCGTTCTCCTCCCTCTGTTTCCAATATTGATAGACTTTCATTTTCCCTTGCCCAATCATCTCTTGCTTGATAACCTCTCTGTCCTAGTTTTCCATTCTAGGTTCCCATTGCCAAGCATCTTCCCAGAATCTTGTTGTTCTCCCATTCCTAATTTCCCAAAAACTGTGACCTTGTATCCATTTTTTATTTCTCCAAGAAAGATTCCAAATAGATGAACCTTCCTCTATACCCGTGAACTTGATCATCGCTTGGGGGTTGACACATGGGGCATATTTTACTTTCCACAACTTAACCCATGACACCAAGCTATCTTTTACCCATCTCCACCACAATTTTTCCTTGTAGGCATCATTTGTTACTTGAGAGTCTTGTAGCCCGAGGCCCCTTTGTTCCTTGATCTACACAATTTGTACCAAGCCACCAAAGCCCATTTCCTTTTATCCTCAACTCCACTCCAAAGAAAGTCTCTCTGGATTTCTCTGATTTTTTGTAAGATGCCTTTTGGGGTTGGAAAAACCGACATAAGATAGGTAGTGATTGCTTGTAGGATTGCTTTTTATAGGATTAACTGACGTGCTAGGTTAAGATTTATGTAAGTCCAATTTTTAACCCTCTCTTGCAGCTTGTTGATGATACCTTCCCACGTTGTATTCTTACAAGCCTTGTCTGTCAGGGGCACCCCCAAATATTTTGTTGGGAGTGTTTTCTTCTCAAACCCCAAAATGTTGGCCAGGTTCCTTTGGACTGCAAGATTTATGTTGAAAACATAGATCATAGACTTAGAGTGGTTAATTTAAGCCCTAGAGGCTTCTCCAAACTCTGCTCAATTTTTTTTGTATGCCATTGCTTCCTTCACCATGGGAATCTCGTGGAGCATGGTATCGTCCACAAATTGTTGGTGTGTTGAGGTTGGCCAGTCTTCAAACAATTTTAGGCCTTTGATTTCGTCTTCAGCTGTTCCTGTCCTTATGCTTTTACTTAGCCCTTCCATCATTAAAATAAACAGGAAAGGGGAGAAAGAGTCCCCTTGTCTTATACCCCTAGAGGGGTAGAATGGTTTGGATGGTGCTCCATTTACTAGTAGCGAGAAACTAGTTGTAGAAACTAAGTTAATTACCCATTTAATCTAGTGTTGGTCAAACCCAAAAGCTTTCATCATTTTCGCCATATAGTGCCAACTTATTTTGTCATATGCTTTGGCCAAATCCAACTGGATTAACATCCCGCTTTCTTCTTACTTTTCAGGGTGTGTATTATTTCATGGGCTTGTATGATGTTATCTAGTATCTGCCTCCCCTCCACAAATCCCACTTGTTCCTTTGAGATCAGAGTGGGGAATAGGGGTTTCAATCTTTTTTGCATTACTTTCTAAATTATCTTATACACCACATTGCACAGGGCTATCGGTCTATAGCGATCATGAGTTATGACTTCATTTCCTTTTGGGATCAGAGTGATCATTGTGGTGTTCAGGGCTTTCAAGATTGAGGCCACGCATCTAGAGTCCTCCACTATACCATACATATCATACTTAACCACATCCCAACAATCTTTAAAAAAATCCATTGTGAAACCATCTGGGCCTGGGACCTTTCCATTTGGAATCTCCTGGATCACTTGGTCGACTTCTTCCTTTGATATGGATTTGCAAAGGTTGACATTATGATCCTCCATTACCAACTTAGGGATATGCCTTACAATCCTTTGGATTTCTTCAGTCTGGTCTAGGTTGGGTTCTTTGGCTATCTCCTGGAAATGTTTGACCAGAGTGTTTTCAATGTCCTAGTGGGACTCTCTCTCTATCCCATCCTGATCCTGAATCTTCAAAATTTTGTTATGAGATCTTCTCGCTATAGTTGATCTATGGAATAACTTATTATTTCTCTCCCCTTCCTTAAGCCACTGAACTCTGGACTTTTGTCTCCACAAGGTCTCTTCTTGCTTACATCTGGCTTCCCAATCCTGGAGTAACTGGTTCTCCTCTTTTTTCCTTTCCTCGATGTAGACTTCTTGAATGCACTACTCCTGAATCCTTTCCTTTCTTTCCTCTATCAATTTTTTAGCCTGGTCTTTGTTCCCAAAAACCTCTTTGTTCCACTTCTTGAGTTTCTCCTTTATGTGCTTGAGTTTTTTATGAAGTCTAAGCATTTTTGTCCCTTGTTCATGGGTTTCCTCTTGCCACCAAGCTTTGATGTTCTCCTTGAAGGTTGGGTGGTCAATCCAAAACTTCTCGAACCTGAAAGGCCTGTTCTTTATTGTTGCCTGAAAATTTTCCTCCAATCGAACTGACCAGTGGTCCAAGCCCCCCTAGGGGAGGATGCTGCCTTCCAGTGCTAAACCTTGTAAGATTATAGATCCTGAGACTAGAAATCTGTCTAGCCTCGTAGCCACCTGGTGGTGTCGATTTCTTTTATTGTTCCAGTTAAATTGTCCATTACTAGTCCTAATGTCCACTAGTTCCATTCTTTCAATGAAGGCTGTGAACTCTTTTGCGTCTCTGTCCAATCTTCTATTGCCCCCTTTTTTCTCATTCAGGGTGGCTATAATGTTGAAGTGATCCGGATTTTATGAGCAGAATGAAATGAATACATATTATTAACAGGTGCTTAACACAAAATAATAGAGATATAGTAAAACTGGTTTTCTATTCAATAACGAAATAAGCTGAAACTGTAAAACGCAGTGGAAACAAGCTTGCTGGAATGGTGGCGGCTTATCTTTGAGAAGAGATGTGACGGCTGCGCGCATTTGCAAGAAGAAGATTACAATGAGGCTCTAAAGGAATTTCTACAATAAAAAAGAATGCCAAAAACCCTAGACATCCAAAAACCTAACCCTAGGAGATGAAGTGCCAAAAGTCACGCGGGCCTTGTTTGGGTAAGTTATTACATCAACTTCCTGGGGTCGTAACTTTTGCATACGATCTCCATTTTAGGCGTGTGATAGCCCGTTGGAAAGGTATCATCGAGGTGATTCATTTTGGGGGATCAATCATGCCTTTGGTTAACATTGAGGAGGTCGATCCCAAAAAACCTTCATTTAGGCCCTCAAAATGGCCCCGAAAGTTAAAACTGCTAAAAATAGTAAATTGCCAAAATTGTCAGAAAACTGTTTTGAGCTAGTTGGAAAAGGTGGGTGGCCACCGATATCCATCTCGATCATAAAGTCCCTTACTAGAATCCAATGAAGGTTACTATTCCTCTCCCTTAGGTTTTCTAAGTTTAGGAGCATTCTTCTTTTATCTTCCAGCATCTGGGGTCCATATACATTGGTGCATATGACCTCCTTTGTGTTCCCTATCACTTGTATTTTTACAGATAATGGGTGCCTAGTGGCTTCTGCCGAGAGTAGCTTCACCGATTATGGATTCCTCAGGGTGAGAATGCTTCCCGCAGTGTTTTGGCCATCTATAGTCAGAAAATTGTACCTATTCCAATACTTCTTACTTATTATTGCCATTATGTCCATATTGAATTTGGTCTCTTGAATGAAGCATATACCTGGTTGTTCCATCTTCAGTCTATTTTTTAGGTTTCTTTATTTTCTTGGGCTGTTTATTCCCCTTATGTTCCAAGTTATAACCTTCATTTTAAACATGTGGGGGGGAGTTAGGAAAAATCTTTTTGATCTTACCTGAGTTTATCAGAAGTGCTCCTAATTCCCGTAGGGCTACACTATTTGATTTTCTCCCTTTCTTCCATCTTGCCTGCTTTGGTGAGTGTTGTGGCTGACCGTCTCCTATTTTGATGCCCAAGTTTCCTATTTCTCCATGCATGAGTTTGGATCCTCTGGTTTTTGCTTCCTCCCTCAAAAGGAAAAGGTATTGGATGCAATCCAATTGATCCGTTGGTATATTGTCGACTCCTTGCTTTTTCCATTATTCCAGTATATTCAGGAGGTCTATACCTTCCCTTTCCACGATATCTCTTAGGTATGGGTCTTCTGTTCCAACCTCACGTGGTGTCATTTCCAAATGCCCATCTACCTCTTGCATTGGGGAATTTGTGTCTTTGTCCCCTTCTTCAGTTGTTCCCTTGTTGTGCCCGTGATTTCCTTGAGGATTTTGATTCTCTTTGGTATTATTTATTTCTTGTTCATTTGTCTCCCTTTACTTTCGCCTTTTCTATTCCTCCTCTTCCCCCTATTTTGGGTTTCTCCGTCCTTCGAATCTATTCCTCAATTCCAGGTTGCTTGTTGTGGGGGGTTTTCCTTGTCTCTTATTTCCTTTGCCTTTGTGGTTTGGCCTAACAAAACCATCCTCATTCTGGTGTTGTTTTGAGTTTTCCTGCTTCGTTTTTTTGTTTAGTGGGCATTCTCTTAGTAGGTGCCCGTGTTCATGACCCTTTTGCATCTAAACAAGTTTTGTTCATAGTCTATGCTTTGGTTCCATTCCTCATCCCTAAACTCCAGACTTATTGCCTCCGGTAGTTCCCCCGAGACATCCATTTCTATACAAATTCTAGCGTAGGATGTATACTTCCCTTTTAATGTTGCATCAGAGGCCTTGACATATTTCCTTAGCTTGTTCCCTATGGCTTTGAAGGTGGACGACAACCAGTAATCCAGCAGGAGGGAGTATAGCCTGAGCTAGACTGGGACACATTTAAAGGTATCCTTTGTTGGGGAGAAGTTTTCCTTCCAAGGTTGCATGTACAATCCCGTTGATGCATGGAAATAAGGCCCCCCCTCAAAGATCTTATCGTTGTATTCTAAATTCATGAAGACTGCTGTAAAAAATCCTTTTGATCCCAAGTGGAGGTCTAATTCTCCACTCAACTTCCATTGATACTTTATCCAGCTACGTAGGGTCTTTTCTGTAGGCCACAAACCCATAAACTTGCAGATCAGGGCGTGCGTCTTCATCTGGTCTCTAAAGAGTTGAGTCTGGGGATCTTCTAGAATAATCTTTGGGATTAACATTGTTTTTGGTTTGCATGGGTTGTTCCCTCCTCCCCCACTTGGTATTGTCGATTATGACGTACTGCTTCGGGCCTCCTTGGTCTCCTCCCCCACTCGTTCTTTTTTTCCCTGGTTGTCCTCATTATGTTGCTCTGGCCCCAACTCCGAGGTCCTTGTCAGAGGGTCCTTAAACCCTATGCCGCGTGGACTTTTCCCTCTATCCACCACAACTTTCTTGTAGGAGGGAGTCCCGCTCCCTCCCCCTCCGATTACCATTCTTCTCGCTGCCGAACCTGTAACCCTAGAACGAACCCCTAGAATCTTCTGTCAGATCTTGTCCAAGTTTCATGGACATTCATAGAATTTCTGTAGTTTCAAATTAATTGAATACTCCCCTTCAATAAATCTTCTCTTCATTTTATTTTCACGTGACTCCCGAATATCAGTTTTTCTCTGCTTATGAATTAAATTCCTCTTTGTGTTTAAAATAATTAAACTAGATTTTAAAAATAATTAAACTAGATTTTAAATAGTGTTTTAAATTTCCCACATATTTTTTCGACTCTCGATAATATTATGAAAAAAATTATAACAGTGTATAAGTTGAATTATATTTATCGATAGTGATTGTTCTTTAGAGCTGAGAAATATGCAAATAAGATGAGTATAATAAGAAATATATAAATTTTAAATATGATCTTAAATATTTTACTAGCACTAGCCACAAAATCTCCGCTCATATCAAAGCCTGAGCCTGCAATGTGTAAACGATTCAAAGATATTGAATATCGTCAAGAAGAGTTATCCAAAATAATGTTGTACATATTTATAAAGGATCTGACATCCATTAAATGAATTTAATGGAAGTTGACATTACCAGTGAGATTGTCGTCGGGTCGAGAATAAGATAACAAGAGTTATCCAAAACATGTTGTACATATTTAAAGAGAAGCGGCCATCCATTAAATCAATTTAATGGAAGTTGATATTACCAATGAAATCGTCGTTGGGTTGAGAATAAGACTTCAAATTCACAACCAATAACATGGTAGACAACTAAGATTTTGTATTTATATTAAATGATACAATATATTGTGTTAAGATTTTCCTATGTTAAACTTTGGCACTGAACAAAATATTACAAGTCAAATGTTAACTAATACCAGGTCAACACTCGGCATAGACTAAAAAATAACACATCCATGAAATATTCCATGTTGACATTATCCTTCTTTTATGATTTTCCACGACTACAACTCTAATACACTTCTTGTACAATGTCTATCTAAATACAATGGAATATTAAAATTGAGATATGATAATATGATAAGAAAAAATAATATACTATTCACCATTAATATATTATTAAATTCATGTTATGCTTAAGTAATGCCAAATTTAGTGAAGGATGGTTTTGATATGCTTCTAACCAAACTTAATTGATTGTTTTTTATTCACACGTTTATCATAAATAATTATTAATGTTTTATATAATCCTTATTATGTGTGGATTATTATATATATATATATATATATATATATATTTTTTTTGTGTTTTATGGGGTGGAAAGTTAGAGTTATAGTTTGTAAGGACTATTTGCGCACGTTGTTTTGTTGTTTTTGCAGATTTTTCAAATAATATTAATTCCGATGGAGCTTAAATGGCCAAAATCGCATATATGACATGCTAGGTCACATGCATAAGTTGTTTTAGTTTTAAATTTTGTGTTCTTGGGAAGGAGCAATGGTTAAAATGTTCGTGAATAATCGTTGAATTTTGGAGAATGTAGCCAATTTTGCTAACGAAAGAACTCTAAAAACGAATTAAAATCTGATTGTATATAAATTGTCTTCCATTAAAATGCATTTGATGATTTTAAATGTGTTTCTATGGTCATTGAAATACATTGTAAGTTGTTATAATTTTAAATGTCATTCCATAGAGTATTGTAGGTCGACTTTATAAATTAAAATACTCAATATTAAAATATTATATATTTCTTATTAGAAAACTCTTTAAAGAAATAATATAAATTGATTATTAAAAAACATCATAGTTATTAGGTTGACGCAATGATGTTTGGTTAATAATTGGTAGGCCACGCGTTCATTGCATTGCCATGCGCTCACCTCTGGTCATGCCAAAATTTACTGCTACCCGTTTCAAGAAGAGAACATGCCCATGGTCAATTCCGGTGGACCATCATAATGCTCTAGTCAATGCATGAGCTGGAAGAGGAGGCACTCGTCTCTTATCACCTGAAGGCAGCTCTGTAACAACCTCAATCTGCCCTGCACAAGCCTAAGCATGAAAAGAACAACAATGGAGATCAGTACCCAGGATTGTGGACAAGCATGTAGACAAAACCCACCAACATTAACAGTTCAATAATTAAAGGAGGAGAACAAAGTGATGTGGGTAGATGTTGACCCCAGACTAACTAGAGAAAATAAAGATGCCATTGGAGATGTCCAGAGAGGTGATGTTTTCTCTTCAAAATTGGGATCTCAAACTATAGCTCCTTATCAGGTTAGTTAAAGAAAAAGGCAAGTCAATTTGACTCGACAATAGCGACATAAACATTACTCTCTAAGCTGTACACTTCGTGAGGCGTACCAATTTAGTTTAGGTTGATAAAAATATTAACGTATCATATACACCTTCAATCTCCTCTTACCTTACTCAACATGCTCAACACCCTAGACAAACTGTTTCTTCATCTTTTTCTTGTTTATCAAGTGGTTTGTTTAACCCTATTGGAATTAAATACATGACAAGTAGTGGAAGGTAGTTTGGGAACATAATCTATTTATACAAAAAATATGTATCAAATAGCAAAGTATTTAATGCTGTACAATAAACAATATGTATAAATTACTAATCATATATATATAATCAAGTTATTTTCTATTGTTTTATTTAAAAATATTTTAAATGAAATATTATATATTTCAACAGTTATAATATTAAATATTGTATTGTTGCAGAGTGTATATTGATAGAATTGTCTATTATAAAAACATGCTGAGTGCATATTGATAGAATTGTCCATTATAGAAACAAAAGTTGTCGAAATTATTTTGAATAGACAAGCTTGCATAAATGAAAAAAAAAGAATTTTCCTGGAATGATTGAAACATTATATATCTCAACATATACAATATTGAATGATACACTGTCATAGAGAGTGCATATTGATGTTGTAGATTGCATATTAGAACCAAAAGTTGTTGGAGTTTTTTTTTTTTTTTAAAGAGGGATCGTGGGAGTTTACCAAAGCTTGAAGGTTCTGTTGCAGAGGTGAGAAAAATATGTGACACTAGATGTTTCTACCAGACATTGTCGTATGCGAATAGCCAAGCTGGGACGTAGCTGCAACACCAGAAGGATCTGGAGATTCAGGGTCA
>JASDQU010028630.1:0-23122 GCA_032191745.1 Picea mariana
TCAAGGTGGCAATACTGAATAGAAACAAGAACAAATCCATATTTTCTATTCAAGAGAGGGTTAGAAATACAACGCCCCAAGTATACCTGATGGGCAAAATAAACTTATAGCAAGAGAATACCAAGTGTGGCTACAAACATATTTAATGTGGCTTACCCAATCTTGACTCTGTTTTTGTCCTAGAGTCCTTCTCAACTCTGTCCAATGGCTTTCCTTTCGATGAAAAAATCAGTGTCTCCATATCAAAGGAAGACAATGGATCCCAATTGGTAAAATCTTCTACAACTGGAGGGCCTCTATCTTTAGCAGTGCCGCTCTTCTTTTCTTCTCTTCAATCCATTTTCCTTGGAGCGGGGAGAGTGGGGATTCACTGTCGAGAATTTTATTGCTCTTTGAATAAGACAGATGTACTATTGTTGACATTGGGTTGTGTTACCCCCCAGGGGTGACAACTTCAGAGGTACCCTCATAGGGTGTCATGTTGTTGTTTTGCATGAGCTATCTTGCTCATCTTCTCTAGACTGAGATAGTTCCTCTCATTATCTCCATCAGATGCATGATTGTGCTAGCTCAGCTTTGGTATATCTCATCCTCCTTCCTTCACTCCTCAAATGGCAGATGCAGTATGGACAGTGCATTATTGGCTTCATTGTGATATATTTTGATATTTCATGTATTGGTGATTCATTTGGATGTGATGCCATAACTTCCTGGTTAGTCAGGAAAGTGTTAAATACTAAAATGGAATCCGATAGCATTTCATAACATGTATAAGTTTTATTATTTGCCTCATTGTACCTCAAGGGGCCATATTTTTCCTATAGAAGTGTTGTCATTTCTCGGGTCAGCTTGTACTACTGGGTAACTAGCCAAGATAGCGTTTCCACTTTCTAATCATGCTAGACACTTTCCACTTTCCTTGTTTCATTTCATTCCGTCCATAAAGAGGTTATCTTGATCATGTATGGCTTATCAAATGTTAAAAGAAAGGTTTGATGAAGAAAGCCCTGTTATCACACAGATTGTAGGTTGGGCAAAGCTCGACCCAATCCACAATAGTGGGACAACTATGGGAATACCTAACCACTGTCACCTTAGATAGATACTCCCCTTGCTTTAGAGATGATGAAATCACCTCAAGGGGGCAATCCTGGTGACCCTAGGGGGATTTAGATGAAAAGTGAAGAGATGGTAAGTGAAACCCCTAGCTCAAGATTGAAGTGGAATGATGGCTTGGAAAAAAGTCTTGAATGAGGGTGGATGGTTGCCAAGTGTTGTGCCCCTGCAAGACAATGTTAGACCTGCCCGAAACAAGACAAATGATCATAAAACCAAGCCTATATCAAAGGGGATCAAGCAAGAAACCTTGCTGTCCTAAAATTGCAGCAATATATGAGATTTATATCAACAAAGAATACTAGCAATGACTGCAAACTATGTTGCCAAAAGTCAAGTAAAAAATATTAGAAACTAAGCTAACAATGACTAGTTTAACTTCCATTGAATAAAGCAAGCCATTAATGGCATTTATGACTGTTTATTAGATGTTATCAGTGAGTTATTATTACAACCAAGTAGCTGTAGCAAACAAATGCTACAACAGCGAATTCCAACCATAGAAATCAACAAGTAAACCATCAAAAAGATAGACAATGAACAATAGAACAATAATAGAAGTTTAGAAGTAAATTTCAGCAGTTGGTAAGTGAGCAATGGATGAAACGAGATGGTTTTTGCTGCAGCCGTAATGGCTGTAGCATTCACTTGATTACAGCAAGAAAACTACAAGGTTAAATTAGATGCCCTTAGGGCATAAGCAAACTTATAACACTAAGAAAAATTTCCAACTTGAACAAAAACAATATCTCTCGATTTCACGTTTTCCAATGCAACAATATTATATCTCCAATTCAATTTTAGATTAGTGCCTTATCAATTGGGTATGGGGTCTCTTGTGTAAGGTTGAACCTACAACTTCTCTAGGGATGTAAGCCCTTTTACTCCCTAGGCAAGTAGGTCCAACAAGGTAAATCTAGGAGGGTGTAAGCCCTTTTACTCCTAGCAACCTTTGCAATGGCTTATTCATTGACAATTATGATAGACTTGGTGGAGGGTGTATGCCCTTATACTCCTCCAAGGGTTTAAACAAGAACAACCATGAAATAAGAAAGAAACACTAACAATATGCAAAAATTCCTTACCAATTCCAAGAGATAGCAATGATAAATCCTCATCTACCAAGCATATTCCACCACAAAGCAAGAATCAAGCACCAAGAGAGATAGCACACCACTTTAGCTCCAAAAGACAAGTATTAAGCATCCAAGAATTGCACAAGAGAGAGAGAGAGATTCGATTTGCCCAAGAGGGGCGAAAATTTCAACCAAGAGGTATTAAATCCTCAAGTGTTATGATATCCTAAAATGAAATGTCTTGACCTCTATTTATACAAGGTCATCTAAACAAAGTTTGTTCACTTTACTTAGGGTAAAACACAATTTAGGAAGGCCGACCTCCTCTAATTGCCTCTTTATAAGATAATAATTCAAATTCGCAAAAAGTAAAAGCCCTAATGATGATGTCATGCCCTTTAGGGGTGACGTTTTGGCATCTTGAGCAAGTTGTTGGGCTGCTAAGGGAGATGTTGGGCCTCCAAAGGCCATGAGCCTTCTTGCCAAGTGCTCTAGTCCACTGCCAAGTGTCCTCCTCTCCATCAACCATGCCAAGTGTCATCAAATCAACACCACCATCACCAAAACCCTAGCCCCAAGTGTGACGTCATGCCCTAAAAGTGATGTTTTGAACCTCTGAGGTTAAACATTGGGCAATAGGGGGCTAGCTCTGCTTCTTCTAGGTGTCTTCTCATACCTCACGTTCCTCATCCAACTGTCCAAGAAGAAGGGGTGCAACAACCATCCTATGGGCTCTATGCCCTAGGTGAAGCTCCAAGTGACCTTGTGCCTTCACGAAATGACTTCCACCTGTCAAGGCCCTGCAAGGACAAGCAAATTCGCCCTTCAAGGGCTCACAAATCACAAGCATCATGTCAAGTAAGCAATGTATAATAAAAGAACCACCCAAACATGTGCATCAAGTCCCCCCTATCAAAATAAACAAATGCTCAAAGACCTTATGCAACTTGCCAAATTTAGGTATGGGAGGGTTGTCATGGTGACCTATTGGATGAATCATTCCCCAAGTCAAGGAGTGTTTCCCAGGTGGACCCTCTCTAAGTCATGTGAAGAGTATGAGGTGGATGGGGGGTAATACTTTTGGGCATGGGGTTTCTTGACATACAAGGGCTCGTATTGTCTCATTTATGGGTGCCTTTGTGAAGGGTGTGCTGCCCTTCGTTCGCATTGCAACATTTTTCCAAGCCCTTTTTGCCATTAGTTTATTAGAGTGTTTCCAAGTTTGAAGCTAAAGTGGGACTTCTACCTAAGCATGAAAAACATTGCCCACATTAACTCCACCTTGGTCACATTGTGCTTCCCCAAGTTGAAGACGATGTGTGGGACTTATACCTAAGCATGAAAAGCATCGCCCACATACTCTCTACCTTGGTTGGCATGTTCAATTAGCTATTATTTTACGGGTCCCTCAATTTTTGTGAGAAACATTTCATTGTTCTCGGGATCCCTGGGTGAGCATCTGGAAGGTTTATGATTGGATTTTATCTTTTGCCAGCTACAAGCCTCTGGGCCTTTAGCTCCTTCTTCCCATGAAATGAGGTACAAGCCCTTCTTGGATCAATATGGCCTGAAAACCCAAAAGATGAGGAAATGAAGGGAAATAAACATGGAAAGTGGTAAGTATGTGCAGGAGCGGTACGATGACTCATCAAGGAGACCCCCCAATAGCAACCTTTTTCCCGAGGGTGACCACTTACTAGGACAACAATGTCAGCCACCAAGGTGAAATAAGGAAAAGAGCATAATTTCCAAGCAAACGTTTTCAAAATCAAGAAAGGACCCTTTGCAACATATTCAAGTGCTTCATTTATTAAAATGACACTTACCACAACATCGAACTTGTTACCTCATGGAGCAAGCCTGCCGTCCTCTGTGAGCTTAGCTGGTGTGGTGAATGGTGCAGCCATCGATTGTCAGGTGATGAGTGGTGTGATGTGGGGCTCTGTTTGTTGGTCTGTGGACACTGTCGATGAATCCATCTCTCGGTACTCCATGTCTGCAACCTGAGGGCCTCGAGACATCATCTCCTTAGTTATTCCTAGAAATGGGGGATAACAAGCCCGAACTAATAAAGTAAAAAAAGGCTAGAGGTGAAGAGCAATAACATCAAAAGCCAAAAATGTAAAGCTTGAGCAATGCCACCTTGCTATGAGGCCAATGCCCCTAGTCCCTAACTTGTTTATGAATATCTAAAGAAAAAAGGGACTTGTTCGATAAATTGAACACAAAAAGAAAAATGCATAAAGGGGTAGTAAGAAACAATGTCGAGGACAGATAACTCAATGCTAAGCTCCCTCTTGTAGGCTATTTTATAAAAAAATCTTAGCTCATGAAAGCTAGATGAACAAGTAAAAGGACGCATATAAATGACTTTGAGGGTCATCACATGAAGTCTTTCCCTTCCCTTTTCCATCATTATTCATCATTTAACCTATCTTTCACTTAGGTACTTGGGAAATATTTGTCGTCCTAGGACTTGGTACATGTATAAAGGTTAATGTTGTTCCCCCTTGGTAAAACTTAGGCAAATATTAAAATTAACCCTTATTCGTTATGTTGTGCTAAGAGAGATCACTAGGTGTGTATCACCTAATGGCTTGCCAAGAAGCTAAATCCATCACTTCAAGTGGGTACCTTGCATTGGGATATGTGTACCACGCCTCGAGATCTGTGATGTTGCCTTGGGATCCATGTACTTATATTTGATCATATCTATAGACACTGGGATTTGTTCCATTTACCTTGGGATCCGTGTATCGCTATTGGGATACATGTCATTGCTTTGGAATCCGTGACAATGCATTAGGCCATGACAGGGACACCACGTCATCACACTTGCCACGTGGACCACTTAAATTTGTTCTCCTTGCACAGTTGGATGTTGTACTCACACTTACGCATTATTATTCCCTCCTTGGACCACACGTGGGAGCCTTTGATGCATTTCAGGAGGTGGTTACAAGTGGTTATGTTGGTCGCTAGATGATGCTACATTGACCACAATGATTTTCTTGGGGAGTGCCCACACTAAGGAGGCCACACATACCACTTGCATTGGATCCTTGCCTTGGACAACCTACGTGTGTGGGAGTGATGTCACACTTGGGAGGTGGCTATTTCTTGTTTGGTCCATCTCCTAGCTTTTGGGAGTTGGTTAGAGGGACATTGGAGTCCATGGACCATGTTTGACACATTCTTTGCTCGTTGGGACATTGGCATACTTTTTGATACATGTGCCAAAAACATCACAAACAAGCGAGGGTGTCCAAGTGATAAGGCTTCAGCCAAGTCAAATCATCCACAATAGTCATTGAGAGAGCTAAATCCACCTAGAAATGAGTGCATATGAGGAGTGCTCTCCTAGAACATGATGCCAACAGTGCTAAGATGTAATCCACATATCAAACAAGCCCACAAGTGCTAGGGTGGCCATCCAATAGAACCAAGTGTCATCATAACTTCTCAATGTCTAGCCAATGTGAAGGCTAGAACAACATAGAACAATGTGCAAAAGTGGAGCACTATCTCCAAATGAAGTGCAGATACGTTGAATATACCATCATCATGCCAAGAATGTCCATATGACCTAGGGTGCTCAACCAAAATCAACCAAATCATAGCACCATGCTCCAAACTAGCCACTAGGGGGAAATCACAAAGATCAAACAAATGTGCAAACAAATGACTTCCATTAGAGGCCTCAACACCCACCCTGAGCTGGTCAATAGGTAAATTGTCATAAGGGAAGCAACTCTATGAAAGCCTGCACCAATAGTGCCCCCCTAATCCATCAAATGCTCCATCAATGTCATCTTGCAAGCCTCGGACATGTGTGATGAAAGTCACAAGTATGACTGGGGTGTGATGAAAATCACAAGGGGTGTGTTGAAAATCATGAATGTAGGGCCCCATACAATATGAGGGGTAACAACTAGCTCCAAATGCGGACATGTCCAACAATAGAGTGCATGAGAACTCTAGAATTTGTAGGTCCTTCGTATAGTTTGGCAAGAAAAGATGAGAACATGTGGTGAGATAGGTGCAATACTCTCATCTCGAAATCTCACATAATAAAATCAAAAGCTAGTACATAATGTTTATGAAGTGCCATACATCACATCAAAATAGATCTAAAACAAGACATGAACTGAAATGTCAAAGGGAACATGAAATAAAACTGCTACAACTATTTCTAATCTAATGCTACTGCGAGCTTATTCATTTCCTACCCTTCTAATCTATGTATGGCAGTAATTGCCATCAGAATAATAAAGCTTCAAAATTTGCCCATTTACGGTAGTTGCATCTTTTCTTCATCAAGATGGTTGAGGTAGAAGGAATTTGTGCCTGAGACATCTTCAATCTTGTAGGGACTCAACCATAAGCTGTCAAACTTGCCATGTTTTCCAGGTTTCTCTTTCTTTTTGTTCCACATAAGCCCCAGGTCATCTTGCTGAAAAATCCTTAGATGAGCCCTTTTGTCGAATGTTTCTTTGACTTTTTCCTGACTCTGAACAAGGTGATCAAATGCCTTTCGTCGATTCTCATCAAGCTCTACTAACTAATTCACCCTTGCTTGAACTGCTCCATGATTTGATGTGAAGTGTTGCAGTAACTGATACACTGTGATTTAAGTGAATGGGCTATGTAACATCCATCCCATATACCAACTCAAATGGGCTTTTCCCCATAGCTTCTTTCTTCGTTATTCGATCAACCCACAAAGCATGTTTCATTTTACTATCCCAATTCATCTTATTATCACCCACAGTTTTCTTGATGATAGTCATTAGATTCTTATTACTTGACTCAGCCAAACCATTATGTTGTTGATAATAATTTGATGAATGGGATAGGATAATGCCATAGTTGAAATGAAATGTTGACAGGTTTGTTGAGTTGAATGCTTTGGCATTATCAGTAGTGATTTTTGTCGGGGCTCCAAACCTAGTGATTATTTTATTCTCCAGAATTCTGTCACTACTTTGTCGATTGCCCTCTTCGTGGGTATTGCCTCTGCCTGTCTGGTAAAATAATTTGTAGCTGTGATAATCCACTGGAAACCATTGCTAGAGTTTTCCTTGAATTCCTGGATGAAATCCAGACCCCATTGTTGGAATGGTGCCACAAAAACTACTGGCTGCAAAGGTAAGGCTGGCAAATGCTTCCTTCCTGCAAATAGCTGACATGGCTGACACGATCTAACAAAACTATGAACATCATAAAATTTTGTTAGCCAATAATAACCAACCCTCAGGATCTTGTGAGTTGTAGTCCTAGCTGCATAGTGTCCTTCGCATAAACTTGTATGCAATTTTGTCATAAGCTTCTTGGCTTCAACATCATCAACACATCTGAGAACTAAACCTTATACTATATAGGTTTCTCCAACACAATCCTCCTTGAATCAAGCAATTTTTAGATGCTTTCAATCTTAAAGATTTTCTCTTATGATCCACCAAATGGTCAGGACATGACAAGTTCTTCAGATAATATACAATGTCTTCATACCAATCATGTTGTTCTAATTCTTCAATAATTGCGGAAAGCATCTTAGGACTATTCTCCATATTCATGCCCAAAGACTTTCATTTCCTTCTATCAACATCTTGGCTAATCCTTTATCCTTTACGAACTTGGTTGGCTTAATTTCTAGATCATGCTCTTGGATCTTGGATACCCATTTACTTTTGACACCTAAACAATCTTGTTGACCTAATATATCTTTCACAGCTAGGTGTGGAACATAAGCAATTATTTTGGAATACCCTGCATAGCGTCTAAAATGTTTTAAAGATGAACAAGAGCATAGGCTTATTTCTCCATGATAGCATATTTTAGCTTTGAATCTCTAGGGGCCTTGCTCATAAACGTATGGGTTGTTCCTTATTTTGATCATTCTTTTGTAGTAATACACCCACAATAGTATCGTCAGAAGCAAATGAAAATATCTGAAAATCTTTTGAATAATGAGGGCTTACTAGGACTGGTGCTGAAACAATGGCTTCTTTTATCTTCCTGAATGCCTTCTTACTCTCATTATTCCATTTAATTCTTGATCTTTCTTTAGCAAATTAGATAATGGCTTGGCAATTTCTGCAAAATTTGGAATGAACCTTCTAATCAATTTTTATTACCAATGAAAGGTTGCATTGACTTCTTGCATCTAGGCAATGGAATTTGTTGAATTGCTTCTATTCTACCCAAATCAATCGTAACACCTTCCTTTGATATTATATGTCCAAGGAGCTTTCCCTCATCTACTCTGAACACCGACTTCTTAGGATTTAATGATATCCCATACTTTCTGCACTTTTCAAATACCTGCCTGAGATGATGAACATGATCACTTCTCTTTTTCGAAAATATAGTCAAGCCATCTTCTTTCTTCTACTGAGCATTTCTTTCCAATTTGGATAAGCTTAGGACTTTCTACTGATCCCAAATTTAGTTCAAAACTGTCGGCTTCGTTACTTCCTTTTTCTCCTTGTACTTATTGTGCCTATAAAAAATTCTCTAAAGAAATCAACCCTTTTGGGATCTTATTGTCTCCTAGCTCCATAACTTCTGGACCATCGCCACCTTCTCCTTGCCAATTAATCTGATATTGAGAAAATTCCTGCACATTGTTCAGAAACCTTATTATTTGTGTGTCATCGTGAAAAAACTTGCCAATGCTCAAAGTTGTCTGGCATAGAATGTCTGAAAATGATTTCCATCTTACTTTATCCTGCGGTCTGCCATTACTTCTTCACACGGTTGAAGAATAGAAGCTGCTATTGCCAGTGCATCTGCCTGTATATTATTGTCTCTTGGGACAGCATCTATAGATAAAGCATTGAATAACTCTATAGTGTTCTACATTGCATTTCTGCATCATTTAAGTCTGTCATTCTTTGCAGCGAATTGGACTTTAAGTTGCATGACCACCAAATTAGAATCTCCTATGACTCTCAAGACCTCAATGCCCATGTCTCTAGCCAACTCCAAACCTAGCTATAGCGCTTCATATTCTGCGATATTATTTGTGCAATCAAACTCTAATCTGTAAGAAAAATTTGCACTCTTACTTTGAGGAGAGATGAAAACCACTCCTGCACCTGCACCAGTCCTAGATTGTGCTCCATTGAAATGCATCTTCCGATTCAGTTAACATTCCTTGTTTGGAATATTTTCTATTTCTGGGTCGAAGGAGTGAACCAATATTGCGTAATGCCACAGATCATCCTTTGCGCAAACCAACTCATTCATAGGATCATCTGGATCTTTGACATGGGATTTCTTTGTTGGTTTCCTGTACAATGTGACATCAATGTTCTCACATGTGGGTATAGTGGCATATGATAAATCCATCTGAATACTACCCCTAGGCTAGCAGCCGATTCCTTGATAAGAGCATACTCGATGCATCAGGGATATCAATCACCACTACATTCATCAAGACAGATATATCTGGGTAGGCAGCTAACTTTAAGATCCTTGATTAGGCCACACACCTTGATTTCTCTTGAATCCATGTCACATATATCCCTATAGGGGTGTGTGGTCTTAAGGCCCAATTGATTCATGAATTTCAAAGGCATAGCATTTGTGGATGCTCCTAAGTCTAACATACAATGATAAAGCAATAAGTCATCTATCATCAATGTAATGAAGAAGGGAGAGTGATTACCATTCTTTCTTCCTTGATTCATTGATTGCAGTACCATAGTACAATCTTCATTTATTTCTTCAAACCCAAGTACCTTTTTAACTATTCCTTTCAAGAAGGAATCTTTTCTAGCTCAAGAAAAGGTACGGGTACATTCAACTTAGAAATTACATTGCTCAAATCACAATCTCTACTTATAGAAGTCCCTTCTGATGAGACTCCTTTGGTGGCTCCATTTGTCCAAATATGTTGCTTGTTCACAGGGGCCTTTTGAGGAACTTGTCTTTCTGCTTCAGGTTTTTGTGGAACTGCCTTGTTCCGCCTTTGATAAGTGATTAGATCCTTTTCCCTCATCTTTCTGCTTATTTCATCTTAAGTGGGCTTCTCACCATACATTCTTGTGATTATATCATTATCTATGCTTTTGCCCTTTATTTGACTCATAGGGTCTTCAGAAACAATGTAAGATTTTCCTGCTACATTGCATATGAAATCATTTTCCCCTACATAATTCATGTTATCAAACTCATTTTGATCTTCATTATTTGTTTCTCTAGCTTTCTTTCTTGCTTCTCTAGTTGTTGGGCATGATTCTTTATCATGAGCATCCTAACAAGTATGACACCATGGTAGTGTTTCATGGTCAACGACATTATTTGGATTAAGAGGAACTAGAAGCCTTTGATTATGAGGATCTTTGTTTCTATCCCATCCACCTTTTCCCCATGGTGGATAACAATTCTATTGAGATCTATCTAGTTCAGTGTTGTAGGAAGCTCCCCCCCCCCACGCTTCGAAGCCCCGAAGCTCGATCCGAGCTTGTGCGTCCAGGAAGCTTTGTTAGAAGCGCGCTTCGGAGCAAATTTGGACGCTTCCTGGTCTTTTGGAAGCTCCATGCTTCGAAGCGCGCTTCCAAGGATGCTTCTTGAGCGCTTCCCAGACGCTTCCTAGGTTTAGTATGTTCTCCAATTCACCAAGCCAATTTATCACATGATCAAGTTTGCAGAATCAAATCGGCCAATCATTTGGAAGGTGTATGAACAAATGGATAGCATGCTAGGGTAGATTAAAGACATTGTTGAGCCTAGAGATGTCAACCTCTATAATCATATTCGTGTAGAGGTGGAAAAACGGTGGGAAATGCTAAATATTCCACTACATGCCTTAGCATATGTGCTAACGCCTAAATACTATCATGTATCATGACTTTCATCACCAACACCTAGTGGTGGGTCAAAGAAAAGACCACACCAATATCAAAAGGTTCAAGCTGGTTATATCAAAGTATTAGAATGCCAACGCAATTAACAATTAGCTCAGTTTAAACTTTATTGTTTTGGACCTTTTAGTCTTCATACTTCAGTGTAGATGGCCTATTTTGTAAACATAACTAATTGGTCATGACTCATGTTATTGTTGACAGTTGTTGGATATTTGATTTCATTTCACAAGTTTATGGTCTACTTTCTATTATATCAATATGGCTTAAAAATTTGTATGTTGGTTTGTAAGTTTGTAATTGCTAGAATCTAGATGGTTGATGCTTGAATGATTATCATTGATGTACTATGGATGCCATTTCTATCTATATTGATGTACAAATATGCATGTTTTCATATATTCTGCAGCTAATATATATAACAGACGCTTTCGAGACGCTTCACTTCCGAGGATTTTTGGAAAATGACGCTTCCCATGCTCCCGCTTCGTAAAACGCTTCCGCTTCCTAAAACGCTCCCACTTCGTGCAACATTGATCTAGTTGTTCCAACCTATTTTGGATAGAGTATTTTGTGGGGTGAAACTGGATTTCATGCACCTTATGACTTCTATCAATGTTGTTATTGGATCAGGAGCTAGGTCTGCTATGTTCATAGCCTTAGGCTTTGGCTCAGCTCTAGAGGAACTTGTTCTTGTGAAACTAGGCAAATTTGACTTCCCAGAAGTTGTCATATTCTTCTCAATTTTAAGTGCGGAATCTTGGGCTGCTTTGAGATTTTGAGGGCCTTTTCCCTTATTTGGAAACCCAGTGCTCCGTCAAATGGATCAAGATAGTAGATTAGAATGGCTGCCTTTGGGGTCTTGACATCAATATGCAACTTTTGCACTATTTGATTGAATCTTTTATTGAACTCCTCTATTGTTTCATTCTCATTTCTCTTTGCACTACTTGGAGCTGCCAACATATATCTACTGTGTTTACGTTATTCCCATTTCTCAAAGAAAACATTCTCTCATTGGGCCAGTGTACTAATACTATTATCAGGAAAACTTGTGAACCAATCAATAACATCTTCCTCCATAGATGACACACTACATCAAGATGTTGAACCTTTTCTCTTCTTATCATGTTCATGAAAGCATTCCAATGATCCCTGGCTGATACAACATTGTTTCCCTAAAATATGGGTAACTTGTCTATTGCTCTTTCTAGTATATCATGAGGGGTTGCACCAATGTTTGCAAAATCCAATGGTTTGTAGTTCTTATCCAACTAGGGTGCGACCATGTTGTTTTGAGGAGTAAGTTGCCTTGAGTTGTCTAAGAATAAATGTCTTATATTTTCAATAAATTCAAACCCTTGATTACTTGTGTTTTGTAGTTCATGGGTCTTCTTGTTCACTCTTCTTCTACATATCTTTTGGGTTCAGGAGTTGGGTGAACAATGCCTTGTGAAGAGTTCCTTGTAGAGTACTTAGGAAAATTTTCTTCAAGTGGAGTTGTCAGATGAGCTTGTATGATAAACTATAGGTTTTGTGCTCATCAAATATCGTGAAGCTAGAACTTCAAATTTTCGGGAAGTGGACTTTCTCCGTGACAACGACACTAAAATGTTACCTCCCATGTTAGTTTTTGGGGTAGCTCGGACAGGTACTTCCGCATTGGCAGTGCCTAGCATGCAGAGGTGTTTGAGTGACACTCTCTAGATAGTAACTTTATAAAGTACCTTTTATATTTAATGACTTAAAGTGACTTTTTATAAAGTTGAGTGACTTAAGTGATTTAAGTCATCTCAATGAGAGATTAAGTCATGACTGTTGATCTTATAGGGGCAAGATCTAATCTTGACCATTGGAGATCTAGGGTTAGGGTTTTAGTCATTAAAGGAATTATAAAAAGAGATCTAAGGAGAGTGAGAGGCACACAATGAGTGTAGAGGAGCAAGAGGGAGTCTTACTCATGTACTTGTGTCTGAGTGGGCAGGGTTGAGGAAGTGTGCAAAGGGGTAACAAGGAAATAGCAGCCAAGTGGGCTAGGCTATTACTGCATTGTAATTCCTCTGATGGGCCATTATTCCAGGATGGGAGCCTAGGATTTTATTTAATAAAATCAAACTCAGAACTGGTTTTCCCGCAAGGTTTTTCCAGGGGTGTTTACCCGAATATCTCTTGTGCAATGCGTGTTTGGTTTCTGTGATTTAATGCTTCTGCTGATTTTTATTGTTTATAACCTGGCTATGCAATT
This sequence comes from Picea mariana, assembly GCA_032191745.1. Taxonomy (NCBI): domain Eukaryota; kingdom Viridiplantae; phylum Streptophyta; class Pinopsida; order Pinales; family Pinaceae; genus Picea; species Picea mariana. The sequence goes on from JASDQU010028630.1 coordinate 13,308, forward strand.
GTTCAATAGAGTGATTTTATTAGGAATAACTGTCGGGTGCTAGGTTTATAGGAAATTCAACATGGTATTAGAGCCAAGACTCTGAGGAAGTCGGGTTCTTTGCACGAGATATTGTAGCAAGGAAAATTTTATTGGTCTGTGGAAATTATTAATTGTAGAAGCTGCGGGGTTTGAGTTACCATATAGGATATTTGTACAGATCCGTACGTTGTACGACTATTGACAAACCAATTGAGTGTGGATGCACCTGAGAGCGTAAGGCCACGAGCTATGGTTAGAAGTCGCCGCCAGTAGAGAAAATTGGGTCGAGCAAGGGTCGTGAGGTGGAGCGGCTGGACGAAGGAGCCGCCAGCTATCGAACTGTGAGTGGTCGGGCTAGGCGGAGGTCGTGGCAGGAGTGGCAAGCAAAAGAGTTGCCGACTAGGTAAAGAATTGCAATGGACTGCAATCGACAGAGGAAAAGGCAGAGTTTCGATTGGGAGCTGTAGAGGTAGATCAATTGGCAATTCGTGGGGACGAGAAGATCACCGATGTAGGGTTGGGTCGAGCAGGCATAGTAGTCGTCGACTGGTTGTTGGATAGACCTGCGCAACAGATTGGTAGCTGGGCAGAGTAAAAGACAGCTAGGCATGGTGCAACTGCTGCAGAGGAGAGACCGTGGGTACGTGGCAGAAGTGTTGTGGGAGGCAGAGACGCATAATGGGTCGGAGTTGGGTTGCAGTAACATCGGGTGAAGAGCAACCGAGTAATGTCCGCTCACAGAAGCAAAGGCATGAGTGCCTGAGCAAACCCGCCGAGTGAAAAAGAGCCGGACGAGGCAGGGGCTGCTGCGACAACACTGCAGATGTGGAGTGCGTGAGGTTGGGTAGAGGCGACGACAGGCTGCGCGGGGTCGTGGGCAAGGTCGACAGCCGAAGGGCGGCGGATGGTGTAGAAAGAGGTAACTGGCAAGGAGAGCTGCCACAACGACAAAAGGAAAGCCGTCGGTCAGCCAACCTACGCAAGAACAACAACAACCGCCAACAACGTAAGGCCAACAGGACAACAGGTTGCCAGTAGGGCATCCAAGTCAGTAGCAGGGCCGTAGAACTGCCCAGCAGGGGCCACAGGGGCTGGGAAGCCCCTGAGCAGGTTTGGATAGGTGCCTTGGGCAGCATAGTCGGGCAACACCTAGAAAGGGCTCGGGTAGCCTTGAAAATACTCGGGTAATAGCAGAAGGCTGTGGGCAATAGGTTTGGGTAGTGGGCAATGTGTTCGGGCAACATGCAACAAGTTTGGGCAGTGATGCGTGGGTGCTGGATAATGGAGCATCTAGCAATATGATGGGAATGAAGTCGGTGTTTCTTAGTGTTTCAGAGAAAGACTCAGACTGCTATGTGAAGAGTGGGATGCATACCATGCATGCAATGAAGGGGGTTGGATGTGTTAGATTCCAGCTAGAATCAAGAGTTTCTCTCGAGGTGGCAGGAGTGATGTATGTCCCAGGGCTGAAGGTAAATTTGCTCTCAGTATTAGCCTTGGAGGACATGGGATATGAGGATAGACAGGTACTCAGACATTCAGAGGGAGCAGATACCCAGGGTGTAGCAGTGAGGCTTGGCATCAGGGAGGGTATGTTGTACAGGGTGTTGGGACAGCCTGTAGTGGGGTCTGTTATCCCCAACTCCTAGGGATAACTAAGGAGATTGTAATATCCCAAGTCCACAGATCTAGATATTAACTCTCTACCGACCATGTCTGTCGTAGATCTGATACTCTTTGGGTGGTTGAGTGGGTTATTTAGTTTTCTGACTGCTTTTGATAACTTGAATTTAACATGCGTGGTGATTTTGCATGTGGTTTTAGGTGGAACAACTTGTTTAAGATATATTGAATAGTTAAGCAATTACAATAATGACATGCATGTACAAAACTTCACACACAAATTGCATGCATGTAAAAATAACTAAACCAATCTTCAGTTAGACCTTCAAATGACTAGATCTGTACTGGAATACTAGTAGAAGCATGGAACAATACCTAGAACTAACATGCGTCGCTAGATCAATTGCATGCAAGCCCGATCTGTGACATGCGTGGGTTTATTGTTGCATGCAGCGTTGGATATGCTGTCGGAAGATGAATCTGATGCATGCACGAGCAAGACTCCTCCAAATCTGATGAGATCTGTCCCAATGAAGTCGCCGTCTTTCCTAGAACACTCGCTTTGGATGGATCTGCTGATGCTAGGCTCCTGGATCTCTCTGTCACATTCGAAAGTAATCTGTCTAATTGCTGGGATTGCCCTCACGCTGGCTAACACTGAAAGAGTCGCCCAAGTAGATTCCACCATCAAAATCTGATGGAACCTATCTCGAATGGAGCGCCATGCCTCCCTCTCCAATGGGTCGGAAGGAATCTAGCTCGCTAGGCCTCTGTATGAGTAGATATGAGAATCTGTGATCTCTCTTCTGTTTATCAAACACGCTGCAACTCCACTGACTGAATGTGATGCCCTGATGGGTAGAAGGCTCGAAAAAATGTGTTGGATGGCTTAAATGAAGCACCTTCCCCTGATCTCAAATCTGTTCTGAGGGTTTAGGTTTGCTAGGCCTCCTCAGGAAGAGTGACCCACTATACCTCTGATGTCTCCTCTAGAACTCACGCTGGAATCTGACTGCTGGAGCTGGATCTTTGATCTCCATGCTCAATTTGACTGTAGATCTGTAATGAAAGCAATAAAAACCCGTGTGGTCTCCCCGACTGGCTAGGGTGTGTCTCTCAACAATGAATCCAATCCCTCGGTGTCTTCCTCTTGGAATCCACAAGTATCCTCAAATTCGTCTGAATCTGGGTTTCTCCTCAGAGCTCTAGTTTCAATTCTCAAATCATCAATAATGAGCCATTAGGTTGCTTTTCCTCTCCTTATATCCACTGAAACCCTAATTCTTCATTGACTTTTCACTTAAGCGCTTTTCCTAAGTTTCTGATTTATTATTCACTTAAGCGCTTAACTACCTTTTTCCACTTAGTCACTTAATGTCACTTTCGAATTATAACATTTCCCTAGTGAGATGACATCAAATGAACATTTTCCCCTATTTCTTCTTGGCTATAGTCTAAAGGGGATGTTTAGACTACTAAGCCCTCCTCTTTGGAGTCCTCACTCGGAAAGGGACATTACAGAGATGATGTCCTGAGGCCTTCAGGTTGCAGACATGGAGTACCGAGAGACAACATGACCAACAATGTCCACTTGCACAGATAGAGACCCACCTCACCACCATAGCTCTAGGTTCATCACGATGGTATCCACCACATCAGCTGGCTTCCAGAAGACATTGGGTCTTGCTCCATGAGGTACAAGTCATGCATTATGGTGAGTTTCATTTCAATATTTGAGGCATTTGAGTTTGTTGCATTTTAAACTGTTTTTGATTATGTAACGTCTGCTTGGACATTATGCTCTTTGCCCTATTTCACTTTGGTGGTTGACATTGCGCCCTAGTAAGTGGGTCACCCTTGGGGATATGTTTGCTATTGGGAGGCCCTCTTGATGAGTCATCGCCACTCCTGATCATACTTGTCACTTTCCACACTCCATCCCCTCATCTCCTTACCTTTTGGGATTTTCGGGTGTATTGACCCAAGAAGGGGTTGTCCCTTATTTCATGGGAAGAAGGGGCTGAAGACCCAGAGGCTTGTAGCTGGCAAAAGATAAAAGCCAATCATGAACCTTCTAGATGCTCGTCTAGGGATCCCGAGGACAATGAAATGTCTCTCGTAAGAAACTGATGGGACCCGTGAAAAATAACTAATACAAATTCCAACTAAGGTGGAGCATATGTGGGCACTGTTTTTTATGCTTAGGTAGAATCCTCACAGATGTTTTCAACTCGGGGAAGCATGATGTGACCAGGGTAGAGTCAAGGTGGGAACTGTTTTTCATGCTTAGGTAGAAGCCCCACCTTGGCTTCAACCTGGAAACATCTTAAAATAATAAAAGGCAGTAGATGGGCTTGGAAAAAGGTTGCATTGAAAACGAAGGTGCAACACACCCTCTACAAAGGCACTCATAAATGAGACACTACAATCTCTTGTATGTCATGAACCCCATGCCCAAGAGTCTTGCCCCCGTCCATGTCACTTAATCCACATGACTTAGAGAAAGTTCCGCTCGAGAAACACTCATAAACTTGTGGTACGACTCACTCAATAGGTCGCTTTGTCAACTCTCCCATACCTAAACTTGGCAAATTGCATAGGGTCTTTGAGCACTTGTTTATTTTGATGAGGTAGTTTGGATGTACATGCTTAGATGGCTCTTTTATTGATTTGATTTACTCATCATGATGCATTTGACTTGAGATCCTTGGAGGGCGTATTCATTGTCTTTGTAGTACCTAGTTGGTGGACATTTTTGGAAGTACAAGCCTAGCTTGGGCTTCCTTGGGGCTTGAAGCCCATAGGTTGGATACCAGGGCCCACACACTGGATGATGATGACATGCCTTTGGAGGCCTAAGAGATACCTTGGAGGATCTCACCTAGCCCCTACAAGCCAAACGACTTGCATGTGGAGGCCAAAACATCACCTTTAAGGGCTTGACGTCACCCTAGGGCTAGGGTCTTGGTGGTGAAGGGACATTAGCATGTTTTGATGGAAAATACTTGGATTGAAGGAAGAAACCCTAGCGCATGAGAAGGAGGTCCTAGAGGGCCCAACGCTCACCTTTTTCTCCTTCAACGACTTACTAAAAGTGCTAAGACGTCACCCTCTAGAGGGATGACGTCACTTTAGGGTTTCTATTGTGCATTTTTAAAAGGTTAATTGAATTTCATATTGTAAAGGTGTTAAGAATTAGTGAGGAAAAGTAAAGAGTAAACCTTAAGTTATGTCAATGAAAGAACAAGTCCTAGCCATTGATCTTGCAAAAGATCCAATGGCTGGGATCTTCCACGATTTGAGGGCCCACACGCAAACCCTAAGCCTAGGGAAGAAGAATAATAAAAGTAAGTTACCTAACAGTCTCATTTTTGATTATTCATTCGAATGAGAGAGGAGACGCGGACCGAGATACAAACGGATGGTGGGTAGACTTGCCTGTGCGCCCGTGAGGCAACCCATATCTCTACATACACAGACTGAGTAGGGTCTTAGCCACTTAATGTTATAAACATGTTGCAACAAAAGACATACATAATACATCGTGTACGGGTTTATTTTGTACAAGAGAATCTCGATATGCACGGGTTTGTATAAGCTACAGGAATCCGAACTCAAGCTACAGGAGTACGGGTTTCATTGACAAAGATAAGGCTGTAAGAAGTCAACTAGCATGATTTTGTATTGTTTTCTGTTGAGATAAATAATATATTACCTCCTTCATTTCTGTCTCTGTTATGTCTTGAGCAATTATTATGTTTCATAAAGAATGTGTATATTCTGCCTATTAGTATTTTCATTGTTTTACATGGTATTAGAGCTAGGTTAATTGGGACAACTCTCCTCTATTGAAATGGTAGAGGAAGTGTGTACGGCCTATATGTCTTCTACCCAAACTAGTGAGATCTGGTATATAGACAGTGGAGCATCCAGTAACATGACTGGCCACAAGCACTACTTCAACAACTTGAGTGAAAAGGAATTTGGGTTTGAAATCCTACTTGGTGATGACTATGCCTATCATCCAAAGGGAGTCGGAACTGTAAGGTTTGAGAGGGAGTCTGGCAAGCCTCTCTACCTATCAGGCGTTCTCTATGTTCATGGATTGAAGAAGAATCTGGTCTCAGTATCAGCTCTAGATGACAAGGGTTATGAAGTCTCCTTCAAGGATCGAAGGGCCTACATCAAGCCCAGGGGGATGAGCAAGGGATCTGAACAAGTCATTGGAGTAAGAAAGGATAAGCTATATAAATTACAGTTTGACTCCCACTATGCTCTAGCAAGCAACAACAATACCAGAGACTGTGAGTTGTGGCACAGGCGCGTAGCTCACCTTGGACATGGTGCCCTCAAAATCTTGGGTAAGATTGTGATAGGGATTCCCTCATTCACTTCAGAACACCATGAAATATGTAAAGGGTGTGTTCTAGGCAAGTATGTACGGGCACCCTTCCCCAAGAGTGAATTAAGATCCAAGAGCATTTTGGACCTAATTCATACTAATATCTATCGTCCCATGTCCTCATTACCCATAGGAGGGAAGTTCAAATACTTCATCACTTTCATAGATGACTTCTCCAGGAAAACCTGGATTCACTTCTTGATGGGAAAAACCTGAGAAGAAGTTCTCAAGAGGTTTCTTGAATTCAAGGCCCTTATTGAAACTCAGACAGGAAAGAGGATAAAATCCCTCAGGTCTGATAATGGAGGAGAATACACCTCGTATGCCTTCAAGAGGTTTTGTGCTAAGGCTGGAATCAAAAGAGAACTGATAGTCCCTTATACCCCTCAACAGAATGGGGTCTCAGAGAGGAAGAACAAAGCTATTGTAGGTGCGGCAAAAGCAATGCTGCATGATCAAAATCTTCGTAAGTTTCTCTGGGCATAGGCTTGGAACACTGCAGTCTATCTTCAAAACGAAAGTCCTCACAAAGTACTGGGAAACATGACTCCGGAGGAGGCATTTACCGGAAAGAAGCCATGCATCAGTCATCTCAAGATCTTTAGGTGTGTTGCCTACTGCCATATCCCTACTGAGAAAAGGACTAAGCTCGATCCTACAACTGAGAAGAGGATTTTGGTTGGGTACAGTGAGACCTCCAAAGCCTGTAGACTATACTTCCCCACCATCAGGAAAACTGTTCTACACAGAGACGTAAAGTTCGAAGAAGAGAGAGCCCATCCGAAACTCATATCAAGACGAGGACACCTCTGAAACTGAATCCCCCAGTTAAGAGGAGAAGATCTCATCAGCAGGGGCAGATCTTCCTACAGTGGAATACCAAGAGGAAGAGCAACTGACTACTTCCAAAAAAAGGAAACCAAAATGGGCCGAACAACTGCTGAAGGAAGCAAATGAACAAGTAGAGTCTCCAACAACTTCAGTTAGAACAAATGTACCCCCTCATAGATATTCAGGGTATGCTGCCCTCATGAGAAGTATGATTGAATGAGAACCAACATGCTTTGAAGAAGCCATTGTAAGGAAGCCGGGCGGATTCCATGGTGGAAGAGTGCCTCCATAATACAAAACAATGTGTGGGAATTTGTGCCCAGACCCTTGAACAAATCTGTAGTCAACTCCAAGTGGATATACAAGATAAAACATGCAGCGGATGGAAGCATTGACAAGCACAAGGCCAGATTTGTTTCTCAGGGATTCTCTCAAAAGGAAGGAGTGGATTATGAAGAGACTTTCGCTCCAGTAGCCCGATACACCTCCATTCGCACAATCATCTCTATTGCCACTCAGACGGGGTGGAAAATACATCGAATGGATGTTAAGACTGCTTTCCTTAACGGGAACATTGAAGAGGAGGTTTATCTGGAGCAACCAAGCGGTTTTGAGGTCCACAACAGAGCGAGCCATGTCTGTCTACTAAAGAAGGCCCTGTATGGACTCAAACAGGCACCTAGAGCGTGGTACTCCAGGATTGACAACTACTTACAAAGTATTGGATTTATCAAGATTGATGTTGATCCAAATCTATACCTCCTTATGAAGGGAGAGGACATCCTCATTCTGGTGTTGTATTTCGATGATCTCTTTCTCACAGGAGCAGAAACTCTAATAGCAGCCTGCAAGCAAGATCTGGCCAAAGAGTTTGAAATGAAGGACCTAGGATTAATGTACTACTTTCTTGGGCTTGAGATATGGCAGCAAGAGGGTGAGACCTTCCTGGGTCAAGGAAAGTACACATTTGAGAACCTCAAAAGATTTGGGATGGAGGACTGCAAATCCATGACCACCCCCATGATTACAAATCTCAAGAAATTAAATTCTTCCAAGTCAGACAAGGTGAATCCCACCATCTATAGATAGTTGATTGGATAATTAACGTATTTGACAAATACCAGGCTTGATATATGTTTTGATGTCAACACTCTCAGTCAACATATGGTAGATCCAAGGGAAGTACACTAGGTTGCAACAAAACACATCCTAAGGTACCTGAAGGGTACAATAAAATTTGGTCTTCAATACCTATAGGGAGATCAAATCAATCTGGTGGGTTATTCTGATTTAGATTGGGCTGGAAGTACAGCTGATAGAAAGAGTACCTCTATCTGCTGCTTCAACCTAGGTTCAAGTGTGATATCGTGGTACAACAGAAATTAAAAAATGAGTTGCACTTAGTTCAGCAGAAGCGGAGTATATGGCAGCCAACCAAGCAAGCTTTGAGGCCATTTGGCTTGAAAAAATGCTTATAAATCTTTTCGAAACAGACTTGGATCCCACCACAATTTTCTGTGATAATCAAAGCTGCATCAAGTTATCTGAAAATCCAGTCTTCCATGATAGATCCAAGCACATTGAAATCATATATCATTTCATCAGGGACATAGTACAAAAGGGGGTAGTAAAACTTCAATATATTTCCACCAACGAACAAGTTGCAGACATCCTAACCAAAGCTCTACCAAAGGGAAAGTTTGAGTACTTTCGAGAAAAATTGGGTGTCTTAGAGAACCCATTCCTCACTAAGAGGGAGTGTTAAGAATTAGTGAGGAAAAGTAAAAAGTAAACCTTAAGTAATGTCAATGAAAGAACAAGTCCCAACCATTGATCTTGCAAAAGATTTAGTGGCTGGGATCTTCCACGATTTGAGGGCCCACATGCAAACCCTAAGTTGAGGGAAGAAGAATAATAAAAGTAAGTTACCCAACAGTCTCATTTTTGATTATTCATTCGAATGAGAGAGGAGAGGCGGACTGAGATACAAACGGATGGTGGGCAGACTTGCCTGTGCGTCCGTGAGGCAACCCGTATTTCTGCATACACAGACCGAGTAGGGTCTTAGCCACTTAATGTTATACACAGGTTGCAGCAAAAGACAAATACAAAATACATCGTGTACGGGTTTATTCTGTACAAGAGAATCCCAATATGTATGGGTTTGTATAAGCTACAGGAATCCGAACTCAAGCTACATGAGTACGAGTTTCATTGACAAAGATAAGGTTGTAAAAAGTCAGCTAGTATGCTTTTGTATTGTTTTCTGTTGAGATAAATAATATATTACCTCCTTCATTTTTGTCTCTGTTCTGTCTTGAGCGATTATTATGTTTCACAAAGAATGTGTATATTCTGCCTGTTAGTATTTTCATTGTTTTACAAAAGGGGAAAAGTAAGGGTTGCTGTCCCCTTATTTTGTGGTTTACCCTTTGAATGTGGACAAACTATGTTTTAGAGGATTTGTATAAATAGAGATCATCTCTATTTCATTTTATCATAACCCTCCCATTGTGAGAAGTCTTCTAGCTGAAATTTTCGCCCAATTTGGGCAAGCTCTCTCTCTTGTGCTTTTGCTATGGTTTGTCTTTGCCATTGGTGGAAGAAGTAGTGCGCTATCTCTCTTGGAGCTATTCTTTTGCATTGTGTTGGATTAATCTTGGTAAAGAAGAGGTTTATCTTGTTAATGCTTGTACTAGGTAAGGAATCTATCGTGTATTGTTTCTTTCTTGGTTACAAGTTTAATTTGCTAGACTTCTTGGGGAGTATAAGGGCATACAACCCCATTAAGCCTGCTATCCCCCACTTTAGGGATAACTAAGGAGATTATGTCTCGAGGTCCACAGGTCCTAGACATGGAGTACCGAGAGCTAGATCGACTTGAGCATGGCCCTGGAGGGCCCATCTTTTCTTCCTTTTAGCGCCTCCACTTTGTCAG